>JAVSBS010028834.1:54235-93952 GCA_033124195.1 Coracias cyanogaster | reverse complement strand
GGCGATGCTCGGCGTTTTTCTTCTCTCGGGCCGGTTCTCCCTCACGCTTTCGCCTCCTCCGCCCTTCCTCTCCTCGGCTCGAGCGGCAGGATGGAGGAGCAGTTGCAGGGTGCTCCTCCTTCCTCTGCCCGCCCTGGGTCTGCCCGATGAGATCTCTCGATTTTGAGGGATTTTTCCTTAGTCGTTTCCACTCTAGAGCTGTTTGCCTCGTTGGAGGTTGTTTTAAAATGAGTTTTGAGGCTTTTCTCGGTACTGCGGTGTGGTTTTAGCCAGGCACGGTGTTGTAGTGCAGACACGCACCCTCCCCATCGCTCATCTTGTGCTGTTGACAGGGGAAGCCAACAGTCTTCCACGAAGAGCTGTCAGGTGTGTGTACGCTAAAGACAACTGTTTGTTTGCTCTTACGCTTCTATTATTGCAGTTTGTGACAGCCATAAGCGAGATACGAAAGGTCCTGTGAACAGAATCATGTCCGGTTTTTTCTCCTATTTTATAAAAATGCTAAGAATTTTTATGAAATACTTTACAAGGTGCAGTAAGCAGTAGTGCTGGGTTTTCCCTCTGCTCCTTAAATATATTCATCGGAGTAGACTAAAAATGTCTGCTTTCCCTCTAAGCACCTTGATCCTAAGCAGAACATGTTTTTGCAGTATGTTTACATATGACTGTATGGAATAGAGAGATGAGGCTTGGGAAATTATGAGAGTCTGTACAGGATGTGGAAGTTTTCTTAGTGCATTATATTGAGCAAATGTAGTTTATTTTGACTGTCTGGTTGTATAAGTGAAGTAAAAGTAGTTTTTAGAGGTGTCAATATGACATTTGTTTGTAGCTTTATTTCCTGTGCAGTCATTTACATTTTCTACTGTTTTCTGTTCAACTGTAGCTTAGAAATTTAGAAATAAACTCCAAACTTCACTTTTTGAAGTTTACCGTGCTTCTTAGTAAGTGTTGATACACAGTTAAGTAACTCAAAATGGAGCCTCCTTTAAAATAGTCTTAACATCCTATGTATGCAAAAATCTGTCACTTATAAAAAAAAAAAAAACAAACCCAAAATACCCCAACCAGATCTTGAGACAACTGTGGCTTGTTTGACTTCAACATATCTATAAATAGAAAATGTTTCTTGTTAGGGTATAATTTTTTTTTAATTCAGATGCAGTTGCACAATGAATGTGTAGTTGGCTGGTCTGTAAGCAATTGCAGTATACACATTTGTGAGGGATTTGGGCTTTTTGTTTATAATACTATTCATTTACTGTACTCTTAAACAATTTGTGGGAATTCTTGTTTCCACCAAGGTTCCCATCTATTGTGATGAATATTTGCATTGTAGTTGTTCAAGAAGCATTAAATGCTAATAAGTGGCAGTGCATACCATACACTTTTGTGCATTTATCATCACAATGAACCTCAGAAAAAAACTAGAACTGTTCTTAAGTTGTAAGAAGCGAAGCTTATTGGGGACACACACACATTTTGTTTAAATTCTCTGCTTTAAAGGCTGCTGTGAATAACTTCATCTTCTGCCTTTTTTTAGCGTGGTCTCTTCTATGACTTTTTTGTTTCAAATAAGGCTGGGTAGTGGAGAAAAATCCATGCGAGTGTTTCTGGCCTCCCGTTTTCAGTTGAGTGCGGAGCTACAGATTTAGTCCACTTCTTTCTCTGCATGAGCTTCTTTGTTGTGAAACTTCCCATTCTTTTGTATGGGGTAGCTGCAAATAATATGGTATAATGTATATGTGTGCTAGGTGTAATAAACACTTTAAATAACCACCTAGACTTCGAGTGCCTTCCTGCATGCTGTGCTGCAGAGACTTAAAGCACATCAGGTGGGGGGTGCGTCTGTATGGAGTTTCCTAAAAATCATTGGAATTACTCCCAAACTATAAAAATGAAGACAAAGCAATGTATATGCAAATTTTACTCCTTTTTATGTGCCAGAATAGACACCTCTCTAGTGTGGATCACGTTATACTGGTATAACTTATTCCCATTCTTGTAGTAATAAAAATAATTGCATGTCACTGTAACTACATTAATGCTAAAGAGGTGGGAATGAATCACATCCCTTATTGTAAGTACACTGCCAGCCAACTGAATCTAGCGTAGCCCTGAGCTGTAACAGAATCACTGGCCTTGCCTGGAAGCTCTTGTTAACACAGATGAACCAGCAAAGCAGGTCACTAGGAACAGGGATTAGATGCTGGATCAAATTTAGTTGGGTGCTCTGTGCAGATTTTGAGGTTGATGATGGATGAGTGGAGAATCTCCTTAAGTAGACGTCAACCATAAGGTACATTTTTCAAGTGTTACATCAATGGGAAGATCATATTTGTTTGGATCTTTTATGAGTTCGGAGTTAACAGTAATACTAACCCTGGTGCTCAAGCTGTGGTAGCTTCTAGGTACCATTCTTAACCACTCACTAAACAACCATCAGAGCCAAGCTTCTGGCAGGTGTAACTTAACTTTGGATAAAATATTTGATAAACTGATCAAAAAATCATAGAATATCTCAGTTTGGAAAGGTCCCGTAAGGGATCATCAAGTACAGCTCCCTGCTCCTCACAGGACTACCTAAAACCAAACCATGTGACCAGATCAGGTTTGCTGCATTTCTGTTAATGTAAAATTTCTGTTAGGCATTGCCAGAAGAAATTAAGTTCCTCATTAATCATTTGCCTTAGTCACTAAACTTTTTACTGGAAAATGAGTTCTCTAGGAACGTCAGAGCCTCCGCTGCTTCTGGGCACTACTGTCTTCTGTATGGTGGAGACCCACAGGCACCTTTTTAAACCAAGATCAGTGCTCAAGGTTCTTCTTGGAGCTGCGCAGGTAACTTCAGCAGGCGTTGAATAGTGAGTTTCTGGTTCTTTTGCACTTTGACTGGGATTAAGATCATGTAATATAAAATCAAATTGAAGACAGTACAGTCTATGCTGGTGAGCTTTGGAATGGATTTGCGGGAAGGTCGCTCCCCACAGTGCGTGATGCAGGAGTGCATCAAACATTCTTGTGGTGTGGGGTGGCTCATGCACAAGAAATGCGGTATAATAACAACTCCGATACTGAAAGGGGGGAAGGCAGCTGTTCTTCGTGCTCATCCCTTACAACTTAATTGGAATTTTAGGAAGCGACACAAGCTTACAAAGTTCATTGATGATGAAGAATGAGCAAGCTTCTTCAGTAGCGAAGCAAGGGTGTGCTCTGCTTTTCCTTGTATGCTCTTTCATTTAACCTGTATTATCTATCCCCATTTTGTCTGGGTTGGATTACAACCCATTTGTTCATTCCACTCTTGTTCTTGACCAGGGAATAGGAAAAGGAAGGGCTATAAACCATCTGAGTTAAATATGAAAGGAAGCACGGTTGCATATTTTGCCAGCGTTAATGTAGACTCTGATGTCATTATTTGACAGCTTTCCCAGTGGCCTTAAGCATACACTGAGCAGAAAAGTTATTTGTCAAGCCATCCATGACAGCTGTAATTGCCTAAACCACTCACTGGCTCCATTTTTAAAGGAGATGATGGGAATATGTGGGTTTATGCAATAAAAGAGATGGCTGTTGTATGGAAGTCAACTAGTAGGATAATTACTTGCAGCGTACTATGTCTTGTTTCTAGAATACATTAATAGTGAAAAGGGATAGCAAGACTCCTAAAAGGAATTAAAAATTGTCCGCTGCTGCCTCTTGATGACTTTGCCAATAAGGTATCTCTGTAGTTTTGTTCTTGGCAGCTCTCTATAGAAATGGTAAAATCTGACCATAGTGTCAATAAAATGTCTGTATGCAAAGTTCTTACCTTCTAAATGGTGTTTAGAAGGACTACCATGATTGTATGAGTGTTCTGCAGTAAGAGGTCTCACCAGTGTTTTTCTTTGCTGCCAGAAATTTGGTTGATATTACCTGATGAAATGTAAAACAGCCTGAGAATTGCAGTATGGCTTGTAGAGCAGTGCCTTTATTTCCCAAACATTTATTCTGAAAGCCACAACAGCAGAATCCAAACCAGCCTAAAATTAAGTAATTGTTTGGAAAAAAAACACAACCCTATTTGGGTTACTGTATCTTGAATGTAATTTTATTATGATCTTTAAGATAACTTGGAAGGAAATGGGATTGGTTTGTGTTCAAGTCTCAGACTGTTTGTCAGAAGAGTTTACAGTGTTGATCCTTAGATTATCTAAAGTTTCAGTGTTAAAAAACAAAACCTAACATTTCACTCATTTCAGAGTCTTGTGCTCAGCTCTGTATATTTGCCGCTACCCCGATCAAAACCAAGCAGAAATACACTGTCCAGAAATTCTAGGAGCTGTAGGGGTGAGGAGGAGGGAGGGTGACAATCTTTCCCCAAACTTAGATGGTAATCTAGCTTGTTCCGTTCAGTTGCATTTCTTGATCTTACCTCCTGCTTCTGTCAGTCCCTTTAGAGTTGGACTGTTGCTCCCTCTTGTTCCCTTTCTTCTGATGCTGCTGTTATTAGAAAGTCTTGATCTCATGTATGCGTAAATGCTGGCAGTTCTTAGTCTAGGCTTATGGAATTACCTCAGAGCGGTGCTCTGGTAAGTCGGCAAATTGAGGTCAGTTCTGCTTTTTTTCATTACCCCTAGAATACGAAGAACAGGAAACTGTCATAGTTTACAGTTTGTTTCTGTTTAACGTGTTGTTGGCTTTTGATGGGGAGCTTGAGGCCGGTAGTAATGCTCAACAGTTCTTGGCACACCGGCAGGTTTTTTGCCTTATTTTTTATAGCAACTGGGAGAGTGGAGTTTGAACTGGTAATTTCTAATCCTTGTCGCGATAAAGGTAATACATGACATTCGGAATGCCTTTGTTTAGTGAGCTGATCTTTTAAAACAAACAAAAAAAGGTCCCACAGTCAAACCTCTACCACCAGTAAACTCTGTTAAGTGATGTTGAGGATTGCGCTTGTTTCTGGTTACTTCCCTAGCAGTCTTCCACTTCCCCGCCTCCAACATGATCAGACTTTTTTTAATGCTGTCTTGTGTGCATACACACTCCTAGTTACATCTTTGGAGATAACTGTAACTACGTAAACAATAAAGAGGAGAGGGATTAATAAGTGAATACATTGAGTCCTGCAGTCACACGAAAGTCAAATTAGAGTTCAGGAAAAGAGGAAATGTCTGTTTCTCTCATGGTGTTTCCAGCCTACTTCTCCTGTGGCTGTACCTCTTCTTGGAGGTAGCAAATTTGCGTTGGTTAAGCACTCCCTGGAGCCAATCGTAAATACACAGCCTGGTGGGATCCAAGTTCTATGCTGAAGCCAAAAGGGGAAGTTCTGTCTTCATCTCCTGCTGCACCGTCGACACCAGCAATCACACTGCCTTCCAGCGAGCTGCTTTGTACTTACCTGCGTGAAAGCTCAGCCAGGAACTAGTTGGATGAAGTTCTTGGAGAGCTTGCTACATTTTCACAGGTGTGTGAGTGCCAGCAAACAGAAAGGATGGAGAGACTGCACGGGGTGGTGAGAGTTAGAGGATCTGTTAGGGCAGCTCTGTAAGCTTAATTTGATCTTTAACTTGTAACCTTTTACCACTGACCTGTTGTGTGCTAATTATTTTCTATAAAATAATGTGAAAGCCTTAGATTCAATGAGCCTGGGTATTTTTTCTTTTAGAGTACAGCTTATAGAGCTGAATTGCATTCAGTGAAACTTCACTGACACATTTGGACATCATGATTTTATCTGGCAAAATACTTTTTTTTTTTTAATGCAAGTCATTTTAAACGGATGGTTTAGGTTTAGCTTTAGAATGCAGCGGACATAATTAGTTTCTTCAGTCGAAGAACCAGCAGTAAAGAATTAGTTACAACAAACACTGCAAATTATATAGCATGTGTTAAAATAAAATTACATGGTAGCTAACAAAAAGCCTGTAACTCAGTTCAAGGGTTCTTCTCTTCAATAACTAATCAAGCTTGCATCTCGTGGTTTCTGATGTTCGCCAAAGAGCTTGAATGAATTGCAGTTGTGGATTCAGCTGAAGTCATGGGCTGTGCAGTGTGCTCGCTTCATCTGCTCTGTCCCTTCTCCAAAGTGGGGGGGTGAGAACCCATTCCTGTTAAAAGTGTCTTGGCAGTTAACACTTTATCAGTGCATTGGAGTTAAAATACTGCTTTAGTTCTGCGTATTACGGGTACTTAGAACAGACACAAAGGGTAATATACATCACGGGCTTTTCTTTGTAGGATTGTTTTCCTTCAGTTAGTACTTCTGTATATATGTGGGAAAAAGGGCTTTATTTTTCACTTTGAAGTCCCCCAAACTGACCCGATAGTCCTTTACTTCAGCCTCACTGATGATTCTACACTTCAGACCACTGCTTTCACTGACAGGAGTCCAGAAGTCTCTTTAGAGTCAGGAGAGTCTTTGTTCTTTTCTAGCTGGTAATGTTACTGATTTGAAAGTTAAAGTATTTACAGTCATAGGCTTCTCCAAACGTAGTTCAAGCACTCCAAAATGAGGATATGCCTTTAAAATCCAACTTGCTGTGCAGCCCAGGTGTTGGCTGCTGGAACAGACCGCTTTTAACCACAGTCTGCTCTGCGCAGAGGGCAGTGGGATTAGTGAGCATCTATTCAATATTTTTTTTTCTCCCATTGTTCAATGACCCATGTGAATTTTAGTCTCTTTATTCTGCTTATTGTTGAAACTTAGCTCTGAGTACAGAAATGTGTTATTGTTGCTTTGGGCTTTTGGGTAGTGCTCCCTACTATTGAAAAGCTTTCAAACAATTTTTCATGTAATCTCTGTGAAGCAAAGCAAGGTAATGTTACTGCATTTTATATATATGAAGCTTGGAATTGTACAAAGTTCAGAAGCATTTGCCAATTTAGGGTACCAAATTCAAAACACTTAGTGCTGGAACTTCTAGGCGACAAAGATATTACAGGTTGTTAAAAAAAAAAAAAAGCAGTTCTTACCAACTTCAGATGCCTCGGTGACTCCTCTGCCAATCAAGCCCAACATTTAGAAAAATGGAAATATGTGATTAATTACTACTTCTGGAAAAAATAGTTTAGAGGATTCGCTTAGTATTATGAGGGAAATAGCACTGACAGGACGCTGTGTGTCTTTTCAAAGTAGCGTTCACCAGCTTCCAGGTTTGCCATCCCTTCCTCTTTCTGTAATTCCCTGCTTTTCCCCTTACGTTTTTTAACAACAGTCTCTTGCGTAAGACTGTTACAGTGATCAGTCCTAATTCTTAGAGTAATTTCATCTTGTCTGAAGAAATCTACCTGAACAGAAAAATCTTGAAGAGGAATGGCAAGTATTATGGGGTTGTTAAAGACCCGTGGGCAGTAGATAGGCCCGGGAAGTGAGCAGTTAAAGTTGCATGGGCACCTTTGCTTACCCAGTCTGCTGTCTGTGTGCTTGGCTTAGCAGCCTTACAGAGGTTTTCAGCTGAGTTTTCTCAGTACAAAATATCAGTGCCTTTTTCAGGTTACTTTCCTAGCTTCCCTAAGTTGTTAGCACGATAAAAAGATTGACATACTAATGTCTGGTAGAAAATGCCTTTTAAATCAGAGCAGAACGTTAATTTTAGGGTGCTGATGAGTCAAGTAGTAATTTAAACCTGTTTAATTAATTACTACTATTATTTATGGCCTTATATATTAGCTCTTAGATCAGTCATCGGCCAAGGCTTTTACTGGTCTTTCAGTTGGTGTCATACATGCTCTTCTCTAGGAGTAAGAGAGTCATTGAGCACAATAACAGCGGGACAATTGGGTGCTTCTCATTACATTGACTCGAAGCTCAGCTGTGGAATACATGTTTTTGTAGAGGGCCACAACTGAATGTGGTTATGAGCCATAAAATATCTGCTACTTCCCTTGATTCTGCTGACTCACCAAGGGGTGAGAAGATTTGTGCTTAGCAGGGTAAAAAAAATTATCTTTGGCACCCATCTATGCTAAAACCGCAGGCTGATCATTTGAGCAGTAAAAGTGTTGCAGAATACTCAGGGATCTTACATTGCATGAGTCTGTTGTGCTGCTGTGCAAATGATATCCCATCATTCAGGGATGGATGCCTGTGTCAAAGGATTGTTATATTTACCATTAAAAGTTATAGTGTAAGAAGGAAATCCCAGAAGCTTCACTGTTGATACCCTTCACTGGTGGTTAAATGCTTGGTTTTCCTTCTGAGCACAGTGAAGGAAATTTTCCTGGAGAATACGTGCCCAGCCCCCATGGCTGATACTGTTCGATTGTAGCTCCTGTTCTCCTTGAAAACATACTTTTGTAAAATCAGCTTTTCACATTTTATTTTCCGTTTAAAGGTGCTATTATATAATTTCTCAGGAGACAGTATTTAAGTGCAAATTTCTTATTATGATAACATGTCTTTTTTTTTTAAGATACTTGCTAGTGCCCAAATGTACAGCAAGTATTTTAAATCTTCCTGACGTATTGCATCCTTCTTTCTCTTGGCTAATTGATACAGTGAACGTTAACAAATGGTGCTGAGAGAGAGATGAATTCTCTCTTCATGTAGTAAAAAGGAGACTAGTTTTCTGTTAGACGTTCTTTTTGTAGTCTGCTACTGTTTACATGAAGGTTTGTTTATACTACCAGAATTATGCTTTTAAAAGTATTGGTGCACTTACTGGAAAAAAAAGGCAAAACCAACAAACCTTAATATGAAGATAAAGCCATTGTTTCTCTCTGACTTGGCTTGTTATAATTTGGTGAATTAACTTTTTCCTAAGGCTGTAATTTAAGTTAGCAAGAATATAAGGGGTTACAAAAATACACCCATTTTGTAATTATTTTGAGAACTTTGATTGTTATATGTTTTACAGATTTAACTTTCAGTACTTAATCATTGCATTCTTCACAAGTTCAAGCATTCACATGGTTATCATCATGTTGAATAAATATGAAAAATGGTAAGTATGAATAAAGAGCATGATACAAACTACTAGATCTGAAACTTGTGTTTTGTTTTTGAGGATACTTCAGTGCCTACAAATACCTCTATATACCATGTTTTCTAAAAAATCCTTCAGATACTGAAGATATTTTGTCAGTACTATACTAAAGGTTGCAAAGTTTGTCGTCTTGCTTTTTTCAAAAGAGTGTTTTTGTTACTTACTGTGAGAATCTCTTCCTTTTCGTAGGATTTAATCTACACCGAACTATTAAAGTACTAATAAAATCAATCTTTGAACATGGCTTTGCTTGCCAGAAATCTCTGTTTCTTATGAAATTAACATCCTTTATATGATTTTCTTGAGTTTAACTTCTGCACAAATTGCTGTTGGGGAACAGGTAAGAGAGTTGTGCTCACTGCTGTGAGCTATGGAGCGCACAGCACTTGGAAGAGGGAAGGCACAAGGGAAATGGTACCTTTTTCCCCCCACATATTTCTAGTGCACATTATTTGGGTGTGAATTATGTAACTGAGTAATACAGATGTCATCTTTTCAACATCTGCCATCCACGCTTTCACAAATACATGCTAAAATGACAAGTACATCGGTTAATCTGTTGAGTTCTTTGTGTCAGTGTGATTTCTGTTCACAGTCCCTGTAGTGCTGCTTCGCAAAGCGCTTAAGAAGTAAGTATTTGGAAGTTCCATTTCAATAACTAGTTTCAAAAAGATAACATGACCATTTAAATAGCTTTTCACTTTTAAATAAAATGAAAATACTATCCAGTTCATACTTGTTTTTCTTAAAACACATTTTTCCTTTTTGGATATGTAAAACAAAAAGCAGAAATACGTATTTTAATCAATAATGCAATTGTTGGCAGAGTCCTGCCAGATTTGCAGTGTTTAGATGGGAAAAAGAGTTTTACAGTTGTAATAACCACTATTATTTCTATCTAATTAGATTTTCAGACAGAAATGAGATTTTTTTTTTTTTTTTAATTTTTTAAAAACCTGGTTGTATCCCTCCCATATTATGCAGTTCTTTTCGACTCTTGACCATGTTAAATACATAAAAACTGGAAATACAAGTGTTTTTAAGAAGTGTGCATTGCAAGCTGTATGAGCAGATTCTGGGACAGCTTGAACAAGATGTTGTCCCCTCTGTTTTGGGAAGGACTTTCCTCTTCTCATGAATGAGTACACCACATGTCCCTGGGGCTTTCTCGGTATAGTAATGAGAGATCTATCTGATACCTGACAATTGTTGGGGATTACAAAAGCAAACAGACAAAAAAACCTGATAGAATTGTGCGAATTTTTCTTTGCCCGTGTGCTCACGTCACTGATGTGATGCGGTGTGAGAGGCAGAGAGGACCTGTCTGCAGGCTGGCCTGGCTGCCGCTCCGCTCCAGGGGAAGGGGTTCATGCTTCTGGTTTTCTTATCTGGTGATCACAGAATCTCAGCGCTGGTAGCGGTTGGAAGGGACCTCTGGAGATCATCTTGTCCAGCCCACCTGCTGAAGCAGGGTCACCCAGAGCAGGTTGCACAGGAATGCATCCAGGCGAGTTTTGAAAGTCTGGGGAGAAGGAGATTCCACAACCTCTCTGGGCAGCCTGTTCCAGTGCTCCGTCACCCTCACAGGAAAGAAGTTTGTCCTTATGTTTAAGTGGAACTTCCTGTGTTCCAGGTTGTGGCTGTTGCCTCTTGTCCTACCACTGGGCACCACTGAAAATATTTCAGATATTTCAGTCTGCTGAACACTGACGTCTGTTTTTTAATCCTATTAGAAGAAAATGTGTTCATACTTAAAATGTCACTTCTTAGATTTGCCTGCTCTGTTCCCATTCTCTGGTTTTGACTGTCTTTCCCAATTCTTTGCTCTTGCTTTCTCTAATTTGTGCGGTACATCCCACCTCCTTGCTGTTTGCTTGGTGGTATGTGCTTGTATCAGAGGCATTTATAGAAGAACTCATTTGGTGTATTGTTTTACTTCTCTGGCAAAGCCATGTGAGTTTAAAGCTAGAAAACAGTTTGTAACCCATGGAGAGAGGAGGAAAAAAGAAATCGTAAGCTATGCATCTGATTTGGGGGACTTTAATTTCATTTCAAGCTTTATATTGCACATAGACTAAATTTGTTGAGGTTTTTTTATATGCTTTTGTATTTTATTTATTTTCAAGTATATTTTAGGTGAGACTTTTCACAAGTTTCTCAGTCTTGCTTTTTAGTGGCCTGAAGAGTTTTACATAGTTCTGTTAGAAGTATAGATGCATTTCTGTGCTTCTAGTGATCGCGATGGATCTTCTTCGTGATCTTGTACTTAAAGTAACAGGATCAATATTACTTTCAGAGCAAGAGAAATATTCAGTACCGTCATTATTGTTAGTGTTTTTTCATCATTTTTCTTTTTGTATAAACTTCAAATATCCTGCTTGACTCACCTTTTCCTACCCTTACTGCTTCTTTGTTCTGCTGATCACTTCCATATTTATATTGAAGCTAAATTAATCTTTTAATACTATGCTGTTTTTATAATATATGCAAAAAAAGTTGCATATCAGGGCCAGTTATTTTCAATTTATAACCCTTCCATTCTGCTCTGTGTGATTCATTGGCTTATTCTTTGCTATTCAGTGAAAATAAAATTTTTAATTTCAGGACTCAGGCTGTCTAGTACCCTTGCTGCATCAAAACCCATCTATCTCCACACTCCTCGGTGCAGACTTCTGAAAGCTGAAACTTGTTAAATTATTTCCATTCAGTCTCTTGACTAAAATCCAGGGACTGATTGTTGCAGTGGGACTGTTTTCTATGGGTTGGAGTTGGTTTTGTTTGGGACTTTTTTGTAATGCTTGCAACGACTTGTTCACCCGCTGTCTCACCCCAGTTGAACACTCTTGCCTCTCTTTTTACCCAAGCCTGTTTTGGGAAAGATAAATGGACTGAATAAATATTAAATGTATGTTTTTAACAATGCTCACGATTTGTAATAGGAAAAAATAATAGATGGATCCATAGATTTGCTCATGGACTTAGAATCTGGCAGTAGTTCTAACTCCATTTTCCAAGCTTTTTAAATGTCTTTTGCTTTAAAATGAAAGCATGACTTGCCTTTAGAAATGACTTTTTTTTTTTTTTTCCTTGAGTCAATTTGTTTAGTTGGGTGATTCCTTTTGTACATGAAGAAACTTTATCTGGGGTGGTTGGGAGGGCTGAGTTCATTTACAGCACACTTCCCCTCAATGCTAACTTTGTGAGGCAGTCTTGTAAAACGAAACTCGGCTCTGCTGGAACCTGGTCAAGTATTTCATAAGCAGCGGGCAGAAGGCAGGGTGTCGTGTTGCTGAGGAGCAGGAGTCTGCTTTCATACGCTTCCAGTGTCGTACTTCCGAAGTCACTTCTCACAAGTTACCATGTGAGAAACAGTTTCTCTGTAACTTTGAGATTTTTCTATTTGGATTTTTTTTTCACAATTGCAAATCGACACTTTTTAAAGTAAGATTTTATATATGCGTAGAGCTTTAAAATAGTAGCACTTGAAACAGCCATTATGAAATGGAATAACGGAGATCGCTGGAAGTGGGATTCTCATCATTGCTTTTCTTCTGTGGTCCAGAATTGTCAGGAATTCTTTCAGTGCATTAAAAAGCTTTTGTTCTCCCTTTCCTCCTGCTCAGTTTGCACTGAGATGGAGTTCTCACATGCACAAAACTGGTGTTTCTCAGAAGGACCTGGAGGGATAGAGCCAACCAGCCAAAAACTTTCAAAGTGACTACTGCAGTTGGAGGTTAATTTCCATCAGGGCCTCTTAAGAGCCATGTTTACTGTTAAAGGTTGACTTAAGCCTTTTCCTGAGAAGGGATGGGTTTGGTTTGGCTTTGGGAGGGGGGGGGGAAATCTATTTTCAGTTGTACTTGGATCCGTTTGGATTTTGTTGTGTGTGTTTGCTGCCAGGGATTTAGAATGTTTATTTTTTTATGAAAAGATACATACAATTCAAATATTAATTTGAGTATGTAACAATCATTTTGATAGCCTTGCTACTAGTTTTTAGCAAGCTTAGCTTTTAGAAAAGTGAGGATGTATGAAATTGTGACCACCAGTTCTATAGTACTTGATCCCTACTAATGTCTGCGTGGTGTGTTTTTGACTGAAGGTGACTTTTATAGTTTCCAGATTCAAAATTTCTTTTGTATTATGAACATGTGTTTTGGCAATGGCTGTCATTTATCTCCTCACTCGGCTGTTTCTCTGTTTGATACAGGATATTTTCCATACATATCCTATACCGTTGTTTTATTTTTTGACACTAAAATGGCTTGTACTGCACAGATGACTTGGTAAGACTCCAGCTCTTTTTCTAGAATTCTGGCAGTAATTGTCCTATTGAAAATGGCAACACCAGTGTAAAGTGTAACAGACTTTTCTTGTTAGGGATGATGTCAGCATGAGAGATGGCCTCAAGGAGTCATTAAAAGAACATAGAACTTTTGACTGTTGGACTTTATTGACTTTTTTCCTCCACAAAGTATCATTCTGAAGACAAATTAGTGTCTGCAATGGTATGAGATGTATTTGGTGGCCTTACTGTGGAGTCTGATGAAGCTGTATCTAAGTGCTGTAAATATGGAGGCAGTCTATTAAGAGCTTCAGAGAAATGCAGTAATAACAGGCATAAAATTATATAGAGATTCTTGCCTTTCTCTGAAAGTAATTGGCCTTTTTATGGGAAATTACTCACTTGGCTTTTTAGGTGCTTTGAATTTTCAGTTCTGATTTGAGCTGGTTGTTTCTAACGCTCCACTTAAGACATCCTGAAATGTATTCACAGCTAAAATGTTTTTCTTTGTGGCCTGTCCATCTACTGCTGATTTTAATATATCATTCTAGTTAAACTCTCTGTGGAAGAAAAGGGAGTAAGGTAATATATTTTGAACTGATTGATGAAATATATGGGGGAATATATAAAACTAACATGATAGTAGGTAAATTGCAGCTGTTGTATTAGCTGACATTTATATGTGAAAAAACTCATAGATGGAGAATTTTGTATGCAGTATTAAGATGAATGGAATTCATTGCTAGCTTTTAGTAAAATAGATTGATGGAAATATGAAGTCTTTTTAAATTGTATTTTATGTTTCCAACCCATCTGACTGACTTGTTCCTGCTTTTGTTCTGTGCCAGGTCTCCATCTCCAAGTTACGGTTTAGTTGCAGAGCTGTTGGAATTGCTGATTATATGAGGAGATACTTCACTAACCCAGATAAAAGCCAGAGCAGAGCGTTAAGCAAAGTGACAGCACCATACAGTCCTCCTCACTGATACTCTGTTCAGGTAGAACTCTCAATAGCTACAAAGAGATAGTTGAGGGTGGTTTAACAGCATAGTAGGTGCGCTTGGAGTGCCTGAGCTGGTTGTGGGGGCACCAGCTTGGACAGCTTGAGTTGATTCAAAAGGCACTGAGCAGTCTTAGAGGGGTTTTCTGGCCTGGCTCAGTGCTACCCTAGGAGGTCTTGATACTCTTCTGTCAGCAGCGTCATTTTTCATCATTGCACACCGTCTGCATTGTGGTTTATATTAACCTGTGGTATTGCTTTATCCACATTATCTGACCCTCCCTTCCCCTGCTTTTCTGAATAACTGAAAGATGACTATGGACTTTAAACTATAGACTGTGGTACCTGACGTAGTATCTTTGAGCCTAATCATGAAATGGAGGAACTGAGATTTATGTTGTTCTTGTTTTCCTGTCTTTGTGATGAGAAGTTATATGTGTAGTGTAGTTTCTGGCAAGAGTCTTTTCTATTTTACATAGCTGCTTCCGTGTGTGGTACCTTCTGTACATACTGTGCGCCACAGGTTTTCCGTGTTCAAATGGAAAGGTGAAAGAAATGGAGTTGAAGGAGACGGTAACATGTGAAGACCTTGAAGCCCTCTGAGTGCTCACTGGCCAGACTCTGAACCATGAGAAAAATGTTTCTTTAAACTTGTAGAAGTAAGGAAATGAAAACTTTCCACGTCGAACACGCAGCCTGCTGTCCTCTCTTAGTAAATCCCCGTTCCAGGACTAACTCAGCTCTGCTCTGGAGGTGGCAGCTTGCATTGTGTCCTGTACTCAAGTATATTTTTGAATACTATTTATCATGATGTGAGGACAAGTTTTATAATGACAATAGCACGCTTTTTAATTAAAAGCAAGATAAGGAATATGTATTACTAAGTGACTTCTGGATTCAGCATTCCAACTCCAGCCTGCAGAAGAATGTCTTCAACTGAAGCTTAATGAAGCCTGAGTAAAGCTTCAGTAGTCACTCACAGCAGGTTGAAGAAGTTGCAGCCCTTTGCTGCATCCATTCCTGTTTCTGTGCAGCAGTTCATCTCTGCGCTGTAAACCAGATCAGGGAGAACGACTTGCTGTCAGTTATAAAGCGACAACCGAGTTAGTTCTGCCCCTGTGAAAGTGAGAAATTATAGTAAAGTCTTGAGTCGTCAGTTGTTTTGAAGTATTCATGGGAAAGTGAAGTAAAAGAAAATAAGAATATTTTTCCTGATTGGGGAAGAAAGTTCCTAGAAAGGAGGTATGTCTTCCTTGAGTAAGGTGGGACAAGACTAGCTCAGACCTGTGGGAAACACTGATGCTTTGGGTGGTAGTATGTCCATTTACTGATCGTCATTCTTCATGATCCCAAGTGCGAGAACAAAGAAAAGCAAATGTCTTAAAAACCGATACGGAAGAAATACAGGAGGAGGGGTAAATTCCATGTTGTGTTTGCTGGGATTGAGGGCCTCAATCAAAGCAGCAAATCTAAACTGGGTAATGATTCTAAGTAATGATGTTGCAGCAAAATGAGGTTAACCTCCTTTGTTTTAGCCAAGTTGGTTGCTTAATGCTAGAAGAAAATAGAATGCTTAAGGAATGAGGCCTTTGATTCAACTCCAAGTAACTTCTGCTTAGAAAGTCCTGATGAAAGATTTTCTTTCAAAAGTGGTTTCCTTTCTTCCCCCCTGTCTTTTTCGAAACCTTTTTGTAGAGGCAGGGCTTCCACTTGTTTGTCAACTTCAGATAACAGCTACTTTAAGGAGACCGTGCTGCCAAAGGAAGTCACTTCTCTTGTGTATCAGCTACAGACACAGTTCATCTAAGTCCTCCCCAAGTTAGCTTCAGGCAAAATTTGCGAGAGTCGTTTGAACAACTTGAAAAAAATCATGTGAGCTAACTTGACTGTTTTTCTGCCTGATGTGAATTGGGAAATGCTCACACAAGCATTGCAGAATCAGTTGCTTACAGCAAAGGGCTGGTCAGGAGGATCCGATAAAAGTGGTCATTTTACACCAGTACGGTTGGATCCCAGAGGGCGTATCTCCAAGGCTTTCAGATAGCATTTTAAACTGTCTTGGTTAAACTGGTGTAAAAGGCTAGACATACAGATTTCATGCTGTGATTTGATTTGGTTGGATTGTTTAGTGTTTTTTTTAAAGTAAACAAAGAGTAGGTTTGAGTCAAACCAAAATAGCCTCCTTGAAACCACATTTATCAGGGCAGGGGTGTGTGCTGCCTTAGGGACTCTGTAGGTGTAGGTCCAAAGCCTGCTCTCCCTGGAGATAAATGCTGCGAGTTTGTTTTGCACAAAACCCCAGAGGGACCTGCAGTGCAGCTCGCCAGTGAGGAACTGAACTTCCCCAATTGCACCGGACTTGGTGAGCTGGAGACTGTGGTTCATTTCCTCTGTGTTAGATCTCTTGCAACAGCATTTCTCTGACTTTCACTTATTTTAGTTTGTTTGGCTTTATGTTTTAGGATTGTTTGAAAGAGAATCATGATTATGCTGTTGGCTGGATGCTCAGGTTTCATGAGGAAAGGGAATGAAATTGTTGGAAGACAGGGAGGGGGGAAGGGTGTGGTGGTGTCTACCAGAGCAGCTGGAAGTAGAGCATATGTAAAAACTTCTTTAACCACAAACCCAATAGGAAGGGGTTAGAAATAATCCCTATTTTCAAACACAGATAAACAGTTCTGCTTTGTATTCTCTGCTGTGGCAATGCGAGTTGCAGTTTGTGTTGTCTGCACTCTCTCCTGTTGTTTACTGACCAGTCATGAGGCCCAGCTGGTAGGTCATCTGACTTCCTTCATCTGCCTCCCTTTCAGAGCTGCTGAATTCCACTTCCTGATCATCTGAAAAGTGGTTGCATCTCATTCCTGGAGTATTTGCTTTGCTCCACCATGTGCCAACCTTAAAATATCATACTGGGTACACAGGTACATATCTGTAATGAGCAAAACTTGGGAATAAATCCCTGATCACAACCCTGCATTTGCTCTTCTGAAAAGAATTCTGCGTTTTATGAGAAGTGTGTGTGTGTTAAGGAACCAGAAAAAATGCCGTTTCATGGTGGTTATTAACCAGCTAGTCCAAATCCCAACCACTACCAAAATTCATGGCCCTTTCTTCCCTATGCAGCCAACCACATGTTCTCGTCCTCTCCTTGTATTACAGAACTGCAGCATGAATCGGGTCTTGCCTCAGAAGGGCTGAAAAGTATGTGTGGCTTTGGGTTTTCTGCAGAATTTGTTCTCGGTAGTGAGACCCACCTGGCTGTGTGTGGCTGCACGATCAGGAGCGCGGACACAAGGGAGGCAGTGATCACACACGGCCAGTAAGGAATTGTTCTTCACTGGCTTGGAGTGGCTGACTGTGACTTCCTGCTCCAGAACCAACTAGAGGAAAAGCAACTGGAATCAACGGAGTATTAGGAGTTCTCGGTTCCTTGCAGAGACTGGAGCTTGTCGCTCTCGCCTGTTCTTCAGTAACCACACAAAACCAGCTGTATGATGGTGTTTTATAGTTTCCACAGATTTTGGTGTTTGGGTTTGTTTATTTTTAATAACCAGCAATATTATTCCTTGCAAAAGGAAAATTTAGTTATTTCTCAGGAGAAGTGGTGTTGTGTTCCAAGTTGTTACACTGAGTAGAATATTTATCCTCTTCTTTCGGTACTCCTGTGGCCTGCTCCTGTGAGAAAATCATGCTTTCACTGGGAATGTGCTTTCTTGACAGAGGATGTACCTCAGCTGACATTAAGCGCAGGACTGTAAAACGTATTGGTGTTTTCTGTGGTGACACCTGCAAGGTTTTCATTCATGTGTAAAAGAGAAAGCTAAACTACAGCAAATATGCGTTAAAATCATGTGGAGAGAAAAAAGGTGGGGAGAGTGTGGTTGGTGCTTAGAATCTTCTGTTTTCCTCTTTGATCCCAGGTATGACTGAGTTTTCTTATTTAGTATAATTGAAGTTCTTACAGGTCTTTGTACATAGATTTTTCTGGTCTTAACAGAGAATGGTGAATGTTGCAGAGGCTGAGCTCAGTAAAGTTGTACTTAGTTCATTCCCTGGTTTTGTGTGATGTGTTTTAATGGAGAAGAGTTGACTGGGCAACTTCCTGCTAAAAAAAACTAGTAAAGTTCAAGTAATTTGGAAGCCACATTCTGCAGAACTCCCTTGTGTGACTGTTCTTAAAAAGCTCAGCAGGTTTCATTGGGTAATCCAGGTGTTGAAGGAAAAAAATGCTTTGTCCGTAGTTCTCACTCACTAAAATTGATTCAAGCAGGGGATTTGTGAGAGTTCTTTAGAAAAGCCAGGAGGTTTATTGTTTTTTAAAACTGTGGCAAGAAGCTTTTTTATTTGTATTGAATGTTCCAAAATAAAAGTGTAGCCAGAGGAAACAGCATATGTGAAACTTTGATCGACACATCTGAAACTTGACAATGATTTGGCAGTTACTTGAATTAAGCTTTATGAAGGACATTGTTAAGCAGCTTTGGTTAAAAGCGTGCTATAAACCTTGTCTTTAGCACTCAAGGCAGGGCTGATTTCGGTGTGAAGTGTAATCTTTCAATTTGTTTGGCATGTTATGCAGTATATTCTGAGGTTGGTGAGGCGGGCTTTGGTAGTAAGCACCTGTGTGTTGCAGACATAGCACTGCCACGTTGACATTGGAAAGAAACCAGTAACTGTGCCTTGTTTTCTGTAACTGCAGAGATCATAGCCTGTTCGTATTGTAAAAAATTGGAGATTCTTGGTTACAAAATATTAGGCCGTGGAAATGTTTAATATACAGTTTATTGCTGCTAGTTCTACACTTAAGAAGGAGCCTGATCGTACACATCGAGAGTGGATATGCTGAGAATTGAAATGTGGTAAGTGTGTCAAGGGCAGATTGCATGTCTGAATCTAATTCTCCTTCATAAAATACTGGAAATTGAAACTAGAAATTGGAGGATGTGTCTCATTACAGGGCTACAAAAATAATTGGGTGAAAAAAGTCTTCATTATGCCTGTTCCTTGGGTATTCCTCCTTGGGTATTCCAGCTTGGGCAGTGGTGCCATTGCATTGGCTGTGCGCATTACCCGGGTAAAACACAGAAGTAACAGCCTCATCTCAGGTCAGTGAATGCCACCTCTCTCACCGTAACAGGTTTACAAGAAGTGTATCTTAGCTACCTGGGAAAATAGTTGGGAAATGCTGAGGTTAGACAGGACTAGCAGGTAGAGGGTGAGTCAGGAGATGACATTTCTGAGGTTTGTTTTAAATTAGGGTCTGACAAAAGTGGTAGTGTTCTATCAGAGCAGGCAGGAAGAGGTAAAATCACCCCTCCTGTGTCGGGAGATCCTCCAGGTGTGAAACGAAGCTCTAAGGATGCCAGCATGTTCAGTGCTTGGAAAGGAAACGTTCCCGGGTACTGAGTACAGAGAGCAGCAGCAGCAGAACTGTATCACAGATGTATTATTTATTTCTGGGTTTCTTGTGCAAGGAAAGTCAGTACCATAGTGCCACTAGCTCATCTTTTTAGGGTTGTGCTTTCATTTTATTAATTTTCTTTTAGCAGCTTTATGGGAATGTTTCCTAAAAATCAGCAGATTCACAAACATTGTGAATGTTGTGAATGTGAATCCAAACAATTCTGAGATTCTTATTTCAAGTTCTGAAATGTTTGGGAGGCGAAACAAATCAATGCATAAAATCAGGACCACTATGCATAGATTTATGTGACAAATAGAACAAGTGACAACAAAAAGTGTTGTTAAATGTTTATAAAACAATGTGCTTCAAATGCACTTGGAAATATGAGTAACTGTTCTAGTAGAGTTGATGCTAAATGGCGAATTGAGCAATCAAATGGCATCAAGGTCTTCAAAAGATCTGTTCAGTGACATTCTCTGAAAGATTGGTGTAACCAAAGCAGTTAGTTTCCAGGGAGCAGCAGTTGTGGGTTGTTCAGGTGTGCCTGTTTCCATATCTACGAGATTACATCAGCTACTTCAAGGGTATTCTTCAGCATGCTTGTGGTTTTGTTGTTATCGTTGTGAAACTATGGAGTTTGCTTCTGGTCTTTAAGTTGTGTATGTGGAAAAAAAAAAAAGTCTGTTTATAGAGTTCCAGATTTTGAACATATTTCTTCTTGAACAGCTGTACTTTGTCTTCTCATAGCAGTTCATTCTGCCTTTTGCCTCCTGTCACTGTCCTGGCTCTCAGCCTCCTGGTCATTGATTGGCTTATCTAATTATTTATATAAAAATATATTTTTGTCTCTAAGCTGGAAGCTAATACATCTTAGCTTTGTCTGTTATAAAAGGAAAGCCATGCATGTGCTTTTAGGTTTCAATGCTTGCCTGCTAGTTTTAGGGAAAACAGAACATTTTCTTGCCCTTCAGATGAAGTCATCCTAGTTGAGAGCAACATAGAGCAGCCAGTGGCACCGTCAGGATCCCGATCAATTCACAGAGACCAGTATTGTTGCATCAGTGCAGCACACTGGTGGCTGATGTCACACAGCTCCAACTGGGTTATTACAGCAGACGTGATACGTCGTGGGTGGGAGCCCACAGCTGACAGCTGCTGACATAATGTCACCGTCTCTCTGACGTTTGCGTACTGCCAGCGGGTGTTATGGTGGTTGCTGACATTTGGTTTTGAATAGATGGCCAGAAATCTAGGCTTTGCTGGTTTAACTTAAGAAAAAAGTAAAATATTTTAAGTGTGTGGGGAACACATGCAGATGTCTGGTAACAAAAGGCAGATTTTTATCCACAAAGTTTTGTAGCACAGCCCAGGTCTAGAACTGGCCTTCATTGTCATAGTTAATTGGAATGAGAGCAGAAGCTGTATTCCCATCACAACAGGATTAGGGGGCTGATCACATTAGCATCTCGTGATGAATTGGAATTCACTCCCGCCCAGCTGGTTTGAGTGCCAGCAACAGTTGAGCGGCAGCTCCCCCTCTGCATGGTGTATGTGGTGGGTTAAAGCACCCTGCGCCTTCCCAGCGCATCTTCTTGCAGGACGAATTTTCCTGTGGAGACAAAATTTGTGTTACAGCTAAGTTTAAGATGTGTGAACACGGCCCTGCTAACATTTGATGTTAGAGGAACATTCTTTTTTGAGCAGGAAGAGTTTACATTTAATGCCAAAAGACGCAGTTTTAAACAGTGTATTCTCTAGTTGCATTTAGCATTGGATTTGCTGGCTTTCTAAGCGGAATCCCAATTAAGATGAAAAAGGTCAGTGATCTGACTCCTCTGTGAGATTTCATTTTGTATTTGCACTGTTGGCTTTTTCATCTTTCACAAAGAGCTGAGTTCCAAAGAACGCTTCCCCTTTGCCAAAATTCCACATGATCTTGCCTTCAAGGAATCACATCCATTTTCAGCAGGCTAGGAGAGCCTTTTTTAAAAGCAGATTTCTGGTAACAGTGATTTTAACCCCTGAAACATGAACACAAACAAGTCAATCCTAGTTCAGACTATAAGCTGTATTTCACTCCTGTGCTTATCCCTAGTGAAGTTCAGCATTTTTGCTTTTGAGGGGGGAATTAGTCATTTGCTCTTTGCAGTTTATGGTCTGTCAGACAGGAAGGGTGTGCACATACATCTTAAAGCAGATAATCTGTATCACGCTGATTACACCTTGCTTGATTTGACAGTTATCAATTGCTTCTTAATTCATGCTGTAATATTAGTAAAATAATATTGAAAATTTAAATAATATCTCACTACAGCATTCTGTGATTTTTTTCTGAGAAACAGAGCAATCTTTGCACATGTCTTAGTTTGCGCAATAATTTGTGCCGTAACACCTTTTTATTTTCTGGCTGTTGTTGAAGTTGTTTTATGCATACAGAAGAACAGCACTAACAATTGACAAGATACTTTCAGTAAAATACTTTAGGTTTTCTTCCTTTACCTCACTCCCACTTTCTCTTTTGGAGAAGCACCAGCTAGTGCTGTACTGCAGGCTGGCGTATATGTAAATATATAACCAGTCATTGGAGTGCTGCTTTCTTTACTTCTCTCCTAGTTGTTAGAGCTCTTCCTTTCATTTGGATATTTTTAAGAAGGTGGAGAAGATGATGGAGTTGTTGAATTCTTTCATACAACTGCTGTACTCTACCCCATCTCTGGTCCCATTTAAAGTCCACATTCTGGAGTTGGGGAGGGTTCCAGAGAAACTGGCCAAAAAAAAAATGTCACCTAGTCTTAGGGATGCTGTGTTCTGAACTTTGGGAAATTAAAATCCGTGTTGGGGGGCAAGGTGAGGATTGCAAATAACCAAAGGCTGTTCTTCATTTACACATTCAGAATTTACACTTTATTTTATCATATATTGCTTCTGTCTAATTCTCGATGCATTCTTGCTTTACAGTACAACTTTGTTGTTTTAGCACTTGCCTGTTTTTTGTGGTCTTGGCAGACTCTCCCTCTTAGCTCCCTATTCGAGCACATGAAGTCATGGGCACTGTATGTACGATAGCATTCTCATGGCCATCATGAGAGTAAAAATCTGCAAACTTATTAACTAAACTTGTAATTGGTTAGACCCATTTTGAATTATTTAAGAGACTATACTGCAGCATCAAAATTCAGCTCCAATTTCATCTGCTTTCTGCTGAATTTCTACTACTAAACAGAAATGCCAAGTTCTAAAAATCACTGTAGATTGAGGGAAGTCTGGAAAAACTTACTCGTTCCTGCTGACCAGCTTTGGTGTCTCTTTTCTGTCATGCTATGAGCTCATCTGTTGTTTTAAAAAGTGTATTTTCAGTTCTTCATACCTAATGTTATTTTGCAGGGAGTAATTTCTAAAGAAATACGAAATCACCAGTTAAAATAGATGACATTCTTGACTGACTCATGCCTTATGTTCTGCACGATATGTAAATATAAGGTTTTAATTTTTCTTGTGTAAGATCAAGTGAAAAAGCAATTGAGAATTCTCATGTTTGTGATTAAACCCTTTCCAAAACAGAGTTGAAAGAAACTTTTTCTTTGCAACTCTTCTGCCAGAAAATACAACGCATTACTTGGGAAGCCAATTTCTTTGTTAAAATGGGTAGTCTTAAACCAGATGTTGCCAGCACAGCTGTGTGAAGGAGCAGTACAGCTGTGTGCTGAAGGGTGTGTGTGGGGAGATAAGTGGCGGAATTCAATTCCAGAGTCCCTAACAAAAAGACACCTTATACATTAACCAGTGTTGTAATAATTCCTTGAAATAAATACTTAAACATCTAGTCAATGTGGAAGCCAAGTATTTTTTCTAAGTTAGTCCTGCTTGTTTCTTGACATCTCTGAAATAATCTGTGGTCTTCTCCCTTTCTTACCTGGTAACGTACAACTGTAAAGTGGAACATTATGGCAAGTTGTATGTGTCACAGATCATTTCAGCGATTCCAAATACTATGGTTGGCTGCACTTGTTTAGAAATTTTTAGGGATGCACCATTTTTATTTGTGTTGAGACAGTATGTTTGTTTGGAAGTAGCTCTTCTCCTGTTAGGTTTTACAACAGTGTTGGCACTGGAGAGATCCCATTGGGAATGTTGCAATTTTGGACATGGCATCGTTGCATAGTTTTAGCACTATTACTCTGTTTTAATCTGCAGCTGTACAACTTGGAGGTGGGGAGGGTTGGAGTTCACTGTCATCGTCACTAAAACATTAATGAGCATTACATTGTGGAAGTAAAGCAGAAGAAACCCTGGAACAGGCTGGCGTTTTGTGGGAGATGGCTCGTGCAAAATCAGCGTCCATTGCATAAATTCCCTTGAAAGTCTGTGCGGTGCCCATGCAGATTATATATCATTACTTTATTGACTCCTTTACTATCTACAGGCTCTTAAGCCGGTTCCAATCTCATTCATGTGCTGTATCCACTTGGCTTGAGTTCGACAAGTACTTTAAAAATCAGCAGAAGTCATCCCTGCCACCAGAACAAGGGGCTCTGCTGCCTGCACCCTTGTTTTACCCAGGTGCTGGCATAGGCTTTGTGAGCTGGGTGCTGAGGGGATCAGAAAACCGTTGTGTTTAATCCGGTCAGAGTTTCCTACAAACTCTGACAATACAAGGCAAGAAAACCCTAGCTTTGGCTGTAGCATGAAGCAGGATTCATCACAGTGGTCTTCCTTTGCAGTTGATGTATTTATCTGATGTTTTATCTGGCTTAGTGTATGTTAAGATGGCGATGTTTGCGGAAGCTGTCTTCGGCAATCTGTAAGTGCAGGTTTTTCTTTGCTCTTAGAGGGGGAAAAAAGATTGTTGCACAAAAACTAGAAAAGAGAGGCAAAGATCTGAAACCGTTTTCTGTCATAAGGCAATTAAACAGATACGCGATGCAGCCTTAATGCTGACAAATTCTATTATTTTGTAGTTTTAGCTCCCACTGTTAGACCTGGTTGGAAGCATTTATTTAAGTATTGGGTTTTTTAAATCAAGCTTGGACAAGTTTAAGCTGAGGTCACGCTGGAGCGTGGTACAAGCTGGAAAGAAGCACTGTGTGATTTTTTTTTTTTTCCTAAATAGTCATTTTTGGACAGACAAGAAGTTTTAATTATGTTCCTCATTGCCTTTTTATATCAGTGGATTAGAAGTTTCCTTGATTCTCATGTTTCCTTATCTGTGTGCACCCTGCAATATCTGAGGAACATTCTCTCAGCCTCTGCTCTAGTCAGCTTCAGTCGTGCCTGTAGATGGGATAATGCAATTCCTTCCCACTTGTACAGTAAAGTACATCTGAAGGTTTTTCTCTACAAAGTTTTTCATAGTGATTCGTTCTACTGAGATTTTTAATTATGGGTTATTTATCAGTAGTAATTTATGGCTTGTTCCAAGCATTGAGGAAGACCTAGAGTCAGGTCCAGCTGCACTTGGAGTGACCTCTTTTATTTGGGCAGCCTAGAGCAGCATGCATTGAAACAGTGGTAGGCAGGATATCTTCAAGATGGGCTTTCTTACTCTGAAAAACAGTCCCTTAAAAAAAAATAAATTAATAATAATGTCAAGGTACACAAGACCTACCTACATTCTCAGTCTTTAAAAAGTCATCTGTATTGGATGGTTCCTTCATGGAATAAAGATACAGAAATTACTCTGTCAGTTTATTATATATGTTTTGAGTGGGAGCTTTTATCCTCTTATGCTGATGAGGAGAAATTGAAATTCAAAACAAAGAAAACAGCAATTAAATTTGGATTATGTCTTTTTAATCATTTGTTAAACCAATTCAGGTTAGATGGGTTTTTACAATGAGTGTCTGCCCTCACTTAAAAATGTAGAGGTGAAGCATCGGCTTATTAGACAGGCAGTGTCTCTGTAGGAACTCCTGCTGACTCCTGGGGTGTTGGGAAGTGGGAGTTGTTCATGTGTGTTTGTGAGAATTCTCCTGTGGCATTTATAAGCAAGAGCTTTCCTTGACCTTTAAAGAAAATAGAACCCTTTGTAACTGCATCATTTATCACAATGCAGCTTTTACTCCTGAAGGAGAGTGATACCAAGGGTTACTTTATAAATATAGACTGGTAATTGGAACTGGCTAAGGGAAAATATTGATTCTTCAGATACAAACGTTTGGTAGGAGTTTGGGTTAAACTTTTTTGTCCCTTGCCAAGCAAGGAAAGCAGGATCACAAAGAAAGAGTAAACCTCACTGCTAGCAGCAAGCAGAGCGTTTCTCTGCAGATGGGAAGAGCCTTTATTGAAAATCCTTCCCTTGCCTGGTTGAGCTCTGCAGGAGGGAATGCTCTGGCCTGAGGACAGGCGGCTTGTCTAAGGTGTGTGCCTCGTGTTTCTCCTGTTGGAACTGTTACCTGTAAATATGCATGCAGATATATATCAAGTATATTTTTTAGACCAGAAATTTGAAGATGATGACTTCTATTATTTTGTAGCAGAGTACCTTAGTAGTGGGCTGGGAGAAAAATACTTCTGATTTTCTTCATTACAGCACAGCCAACCCAACACTTAACTCCGTAATCTAAAGATGGTCCTGGAACAGAGGTACGAAGCTGGGCCTTCAGCATCTTCAACTCGCCTCCTCTAAGCAGGAGGCAGTCTCGGATACGAAAGTGTGGCTGTGAAAGGAGTGTTGCATATGGCTCTCTTTTTTCATTATGTCTGTAAGGTTTTTGAAGTATGTTGATTTATTTCATGGGTTAAGTGATTCACTTCATAATCTTGAAACTTTTGCAGGCAGGACAGTGAAGCTGGTTCCCGTCCAATTGTTCCCACAGTGTGACAGCAAATATACAGACAATACTTGTCCTCATGAAGTTTTAAGATAGCTTTACTGAATGTTTCTTTTTTCCCCTCCCTTCAGATTTGTCACGGAACAGACTGTCGGAGCTTCCAGCAGAAGCATGTCACTTTGTCTCCCTCGAGAGTCTTAATTTGTACCAGAACTGCATTCGATACATCCCAGAGGCTGTTTTGAACTTACAGTCTTTAACATTTCTAAATATCAGGTAATGATTGTCTTAGAAATTTTGCTTTAGCATCAGTAGTCTAGGTTTATAAATTTTGATGCATCCATAAATAATGCTAACGTGGTGTGTAATCGTCACGTTGTTATTGTACGTCGTTGAATCAAAGCAGCCTGAAGCAGTCTTACCCACTGAGGTTGTCAGGGAACATGAGGTTTAAGCAGCAGCTTCTAGGAGTGTGAAGAATAAAGATTATTCCATCTTAAAGGACTCACAAAATAAATTCCAGTAGTTTTCATGTGAAATACAGGCCTGCAGACTGAAAAGAGATTATAGAGTTTTTTTATAGTCTTTACAATTCAGCTCTCAGCAGCTGAGTAAGGTTTATGTAATTTCCCTTTAACTTCACTCTGCTGGTGGCTTCTGAAGATCTTTCTCAAACGTTAACAGTTCTCTGCCAGCATTAAAAACTGATTGCTGCAACTTAGCCTATTGATGAAATTCAACTGTGTATAGCATCCTCCATTTGTAGAAAGTCTTTTAAGAGGTATGGAAAGGTCCTCATCACAAGTTGGCACTCATTCAATCGAGAAAACTTCAGGCTATTTCCTTCTATTCTTAGACCTTTCCAATTTACTATCCTTATGTTTCTTAATTTTCTTTTTTTATTGATGGTGGGAATTGTAGGAATAAGATATGAATCAGGTATGGGTTTGCTATTGCTATAGTCTCTAGTAGGTGCAGTTCAATTATTGTCCCTTTAAAAGCTGCTGCTATTGGTTTGCCTGCTGCTCAGAACTTTTTATTTTTTGCTTTAATAGCAGAGAAATCTGGTTTTCAAGCATGAACAAATAGAGCAGCATGTTTTGTTAAATGTGAACATCTAATCAAAGCCTTATTTAAGATTCTAATAACTTTCTAATTATCCAGTCACTGCTTCTTGCTGTGTTTTATTTTTAAAGGGAATCTTTCCCTTTTGTAATCTGTTCTCATCCTGCCTGATTTTCATCTGAGGTTACAGTCCAGTCATATGACCTCATTTTTGCTTTAATAGTAGTTTATTATGAAATGTCCATGACTGGATTTTGGAATAGTGAAATCCATCATCCCGAGACTCTTAATCCGTATTACTTTCTCAATGAGAAATATTCAGTAAGTAATGACTTTCTTCATGACATTTGGTATGTGCTGACCTGCAATACTACCTGTCCGAAAGACTTTTGCGCTCTTTTCAGACATACTCCTTGGTGATAGAGGGTGGCCGGTTGTCGAAAGCACCTGAAAGGGCACAAGAATATCATATTCCCCAGCACTGAGTTCAAAAGCATCTGGGTGGCTTGGTACTTGGTATTCAGAGTTTGGTCACACATAACTAGATCAAGCAAGTAATGAAGAACAACTTTATGGAACGACTTTCACAGTGGTTATATAAAATCTGAGCTGATCATCTAAATAGTGTGTGCTTTTTGTGTCTTTCTGATGTCTCATTAGAGTTCTGATGATTTTTGTTTTCTTTCTGCCCCAAAAGTCGAAACCAGCTTTCAACATTGCCAGTACACCTCTGCAGTCTACCACTGAAAGTTTTGATAGCGAGTAATAATAAGTTGGTTTCAATACCTGAAGAAATTGGACAGCTCAGACAGCTGACAGAGCTTGTGAGTACGCGGTTATCTTTTCACTATTCCTGTTCAGTCTTTAATTTTTAATTGATGTGTTTAATAGATGGGAGGTGCTTCAGAAGAAATAACAATTTTTTTAACTGATCCAAATAATACAGTAACTAGGATGCTGTCTAGGCACGTGCAACATCAGCATTGTTTTTCACATTCTTCTGAGAGCTTTGTGATTGTAAACAGTCACTTGTATGTAATGGCAAGTTACTTAATTCTGCATTTAGCCTAAGGAAGATTTCTAGCCACTGTAGTATCTCCAACTGTGTTTTGACTTTGTATGGAGGTGTTAGAAAAGAGTTTGAAACACTCTGGTATTTAAAAAAAAAATGTGAGGGAAAGATGCCTTGCACTGGAGAGCAAATGATTCATGTCAGTTTAACTAAGAGCCTTCCCTGTTTCTGAAAGGAAGTCTGGATAGAATTAAAGCTCTTGGCACGTTTGTTTCTGGCAGAAAGCTTTTGTGTAGCAACTTGTGCTGGCTCCAGTAATATAGGATAACTTAAAATACACTTCTGCATCAGAATGCTTAATCTTTTAAAGCTTTTCTTTCCCTATGTATTTAAAATGAGAATAATACTTCACATCAGCAATGAGATTTAATGAATATAAGAACCTGAAGTGTTATCTGAATAGTTGCCTTTTCAGTCCCTAAATAATCACTACGTATTTTAGTTAACAGAGGCTTACTGGTCAGTGGTAACTCATTCTGTACTCTTGCTTTGTAGGATGTGAGCTGTAATGAAATACAGACAATACCTCCACAGATCGGCAATTTGGAGTCCTTGCGGGACCTAAATGTCAGAAGAAATAATTTGGTGCGTTTACCTGAAGGTGAGATAAAGACTGTTGGTTGTAGCATTTATTTTCAATGCCCTTTTCTTCCCCTGAGAGCTAGAAGCAGTGTATTTAATTCCTTTGTAAAACACGTTTTTATACTCTTTTAATCTGCTGAATTGTATGTTTATTTTCTATCTCCAGAGCTTGCTGAGTTGCCTTTGATTCGATTAGATTTCTCCTGCAATAAAATAACAACAATACCAGTTTGTTATCGGAACCTCAGACATCTGCAGACCATCATGTTAGAGAACAACCCTCTCCAGTCACCTCCTGCACAGGTAAATGCAGCTGGGAGTTCAAATGACTAGTTAACTGAAAAGGGCAGAACAAAATTAAAAGCTGCAGGACTATATCACAAACTATATTTAGGAACAAGAGGACTTTAAATAAATTGTATTGTCTAAAAGTGTTAAATATACAGCATGGCTTGAAAAATCTCTTTTTCTTCTCTTACTTTACTGTATTAGTAGTAGCACCTACGAGGTATTAGTAAGAATTCCACTTAGCATTGTGCTAATGTTAGCTGAAGATTTTTCCTTTCAGTGTGGAGAGAGGAAGCGCTGGTAGGCACGATTGATTTCATGCCACTCAAATGTCAAAACAGTGACTGCGGCCTCAGTGCTGCTGTGTGCCGGGCTGCTTTGCAGCAGAGTGCTCAAATTGGCCTTTGAGCTAGAACTGCAACATGTTGGTGACTAATTTGATTTCTAATGTGGCTTTATAAGCCCTTGAGTATTACAGGTTCTACTGTGAGCTCCTGCTCCTGAGTCAGGAGTGGCACTTGCTAAGACCTGCAGTTTCAATAGGGTTTTGCCTTCCTTTTGAAAGCAAAGACAGCTGTTACTGGCTTCATTCACTTCAAATTTGAGGTTGCTTTGGCAGCCTGCCACTGCCATTCAACGCTGGGCATGGGTGGGATGCATCTGTTCTGATGCCAAGGGTATAAATTCTAGTACGTGTAAATGCTTATGTCTTGTTTGCCTGATGAAGTTTCAGCATCCAGCTGACAAAGTTGCATGCAGACCAGATGTACTTGGAAGACAGCTTCCATTTATCTGTCACGGGCATCCCGTGATGCTCCACTGTAGCTGTTTCTCTAAAATGCAATGAGATTAGAAGAAAAGATCCACTCGTTGACAAAAATGTGCTTACTTATTATTCTCAACTACAGGTTAAATGTCTGTAGAGTCTTTTGAAAATGTGTCATCAAATTATGCTTACTTTTTTTTTTTTTTTCTTTTAAGATATGTATAAAAGGAAAAATTCACATATTTAAATACCTGAACATAGAAGCATGCAAGATAGCTCCAGACTTGCCCGATTACGATAGGAGACCCATGGGATTTGGATCTTGGTAAGTTTGGCACAAGCCCAAGTTCCTAGTTTTGATGACATTCAGGAACATTTTGTCAGTCACCTGAGTTTGGATTGTTCTTTGGTAAATGCATCGGTGGAAGTGGCTTTGACACTATCATTTGTGTAATCTCATGGTGCGTTCTAACAAGGTACCACTGCATAAGAAGCGAGGAGGAGTTCAGAAGAAAACGTGGGCGGTATCACGTGAAAGTCAGCGTTAGTTAATACACAGTAAGAAGGGAGTGTTGGTATCTTCACAGTGCAGAGGTGTGCTCTCATCTTGTTAACGTGTATTCAGTTTATAAGTTCTTTATATATTTTCCATATACTCGATGAAGTATATCCCTGCTGTGATTTTTAACCTTCTGTACAGAATTTTCTAACTGCTGTGCTTAAACCACAGGTGTAAATGCTGATCTCCACCCCATTAGTAAATTGTTATTTTTGGCAAGCTTTCACTTGGCACTATTGCTTAGCATTGTAACACAAATATTGGAACAGTCAGCTGTATTAAGATGTCTAGAGAAAAGCAGGAGTTAAGATTTATTTCTGTTACATAATACAGAATAAAGGGAGTCAGTGAAGTATGAAACTGTATAGAAGAATTACTTCGGTCATCTTAGAAGGTGGTAATAAGGTGTGGAAGAGTAAGTTGCTGAAGGATGTGCTGCTGCCTTAGCAGCCATGACACACAAATCAGAGGGCCTCACAGTAAATCATCATGAATCAGATTTTTTAAGAAGAATTTGTGTGAGGGACTGACAGAGTGATTCCTCATCAGCACTCAATGTCTCAAATGATTTTTCTAGGTAAGTATTTTATGAGTGTTACTCAGCTTCCTGGAGTAGAAGCCGCTGCAGACAGTTGCTGCACGATACTTAGGATACTGAAAAGACTCTGAATGATAAAAATGTCGTGATCTGTTTATCTCTGGCATTGTTTGTTTCATTTTCAGGAGAAACTCCAACAAAATCAGTGGGCTGTGTGCTTACTGATTTATTGTTGTCTGCAGGTGTATATTACTGTGGAAGGTTGTTTTTTTTGTGAAATGAGATTTAATGTATTTTAATCATAGCGTGGAATTATGAATGTAAAAACGAGCGCAGAACTGGTTGAGGAGGCTTTCTCTAGTGTTTCTTCTAGATCCAGCCATTTGAAATGAGCCTCAGCTGGCTTTCCTTTCGCTGTATTTCCCTCCCCAAGAGGAGATGGGAGTTGGTGATAGAATTATTTGTCATTACCGTGCTGTTCAGGGCATCTAGTGTTGCAAGTGATTCCTCCTGTCTTCGTTACCTATGGAAAAGCTGTCCATGGATCAGAGTACGTATTAGGAGAAAATGATAGAGTGATCCAATAGAAGAGAGGATCCCAAATTACAATATTCTTCTGGAATGTGGGATAAGAGAAATAAAAGCATTCAAGTACAAGATAGTTCATATTTCCAGCCACGTCACAAGAGCTTTATGTTTGTAACCTTCAAAGGTGCCCAACAGAATGAAGATACTGGTCAGTACACCTAGACTCTGTTGCTGTTTTATCTGATAAGCCAGGTGAAATACCATGGAGGAGAAGAATGAATGAAACTGAGTGGCTGAGATTCTTCAAGTTTAAGGAAGTTTGAGTTATGCTGTCAGTTCACTCTTGATCAAACTATTTCTAAATAACAAAGTTGTTAATACTGCTAATAAAACAAGATATTCTGAAACATTATGGCAGAAAGTATGGTTTGGAGCTTCTAGCGCAGCTTATTATTTGGTTTAGCCTTGTCAAATTACATCAAACTGTCTTACCAGGGTAAGCATTGTCTGTTACAGCCCTTTTCTAAACATAAACAGTGTGAAATTATTTGGCGGCAAGTTTCGATCTGCTGCAGCCAGTCTCTCATTTGCAACACCGAAGTTCAGAGCAGCTGAGGCTGGCGCTGGAGTGAATGTGATCGAGAGGAGGCAGAACTGGTGAAGGTGAATGGCAGTTCTTTTGGCACTGAGGCAGACTGTATCGTCTGCAGTTAGAAGGTTTAAAATATGAAGTACTCATACATGAACCAGTGTAGTGGGTATTCTGGGACTTAGGCGACTGGGTCTGGGTTTGAAGGGACCATCTAGTTACAACCTTCCTCCTGTGGGCAGGGACACCTCCCACTAGATTAGGTTTCTCAAAGCCCCATCCAAATGCTCTGATCTATCCAAGGGCCAAATTGTTGTTCCCTGTAGCTTGTTACTCAGGGAAGAATAAAAAACTTAGGTCTCAGCTGATTTCAGGACAGTTGCTGTATGATTTTAAATGTGTAAAGTGTGCAGCACTGAATAGCTGGTTTTAGATGTGAGAGTTGAGGAGACAGAAAGCAGCTTTCGTGCTACAAAGGAGAAGAGTCCTGGGAACAGTTATTATGAAGTGTTAGATGTATAACTTTTCAAAGTCTGTAATTGAAAAGGAAGGCTAAAAGAAGAGAATTTGTATCAAAATACTTCATTTTTGAGAGGTAGCCTGGTAGCCATTTTGATGCTCCTTAATTTGCAGTATTTATTCAACTTATAACAGAGTTATCAGGAGATTCTAAAAATATTGATGCATTTGGAGTGGAATTATCCTGCAGATGGATTTTTCTTTTCTCTGACCCATGTTTCAAATCCAATATTGAGGTACTGTGAACTGATAGCATAAGTATGGTTTTATTGTCAGTGGTTCAATTTAATAGCTCTTTAACTGCACCGGCAGATTTCATGGTCATTCTTTTTTCTTCCTCACCCAAAAGAAGGGATTTGGGTTTGCTTTCCCTATTTTTTCTTTCTAGGGGTTTATTACGCAGATGATCTTTCTGTTCAAATACAGAGCCATAAAGTGGCAACTCTTTGGAGTTAATCAAAACTCCGTTCAGATATGAGAGCTTGTCTTTTGCTGTACGTCTGCATAGTAGCAGATCTGTAGCCTGATGTTTCTCATCTGTAGCCCTCCATTCTTCCTCTCACTTTTTTGATATTTTATGTCTATCTGAAAATTAAAATATCCCAGGATAATAGTCTGTTATTGTTCTGCCAAGTCCCATGCACACAAAGGGTGCTGCATAAATAACAACAACAACTATTATTATTATTACAAATGTGAAAGTATTTCCTGAAAGAGGGATTTCAGAGGGAGCAACAACTTGAAAGCAATACCAGTGAGAAAATGCCCTGAAATTTAGTTATGATGGGGTGAAGCGATTCGCTTCCTGAAATCTGTTCTTCCTTGTGTATTATGTAGTAATTAGTGCTGCAGCTCTCCCTGGGGCATCGAGTGCCAGTGGGACAGTTGAGCCATTGTGAAATGCCATCTGCAGTGCATCAGACAAGTCCATTGTCTCTTTTACTGTAGCTATCTGCAGCAGTCGCCAGGCTTGACATCTGCGATGGCTCTACTGCTGAGTGACATCGTTTCTAAGCCCAGAAATTCAGAGCAGAACTGCGTGGCTGTTTGGTTCTGTGTGTTGTAACACTAGGCACATGTCTAAAGCCTGTGTCTAGACATGTCATTGACAAAGTCAGGCTCTGTAACTGAAAACTTTACTTCTTTATTTATTATATTATGAAATATTTGAAATACTGTCCAGCTTACTGCACAGTTTCTTAGGTAGATAATCATGATACAGAACATAGTTATGTAATACATTCTGTATATCCTGTATTTTTAGTAATTTTGCATGGGTTTATGCTTACTTATGAAAAAATATGTGGGACGATGGTTTTCAACCAAAACACGAGTAGCAGAAAATGCAAGATTAACTCGGTAAACAGTGAAGTAAGAGAAGACTTTGCAGTTTTCTTTGCCGTAATTTCTGCTTGGGAAATGTTTAAAGTTGAAATATATACTTCAGACGAGATTAGCAGCTCTTAAAACACTAGGACAGCTGACTGACAAGTACGTTTTGAGCTGTAAGCATGAACCTCTTGTTTTATGTGGCAAATGCAGTAGGATGCTTTCTGATGTGCTGACCTTGCGAACACAATGCAACTGTGCTTGGTAGTTCATTCTGCTTTTGTTCTGTGTTAGCTGGGAGGCTTTTAGTGGTGTTTATGTTAACAGTAACTAAACCTGTGTCTTTGACAGCCATGAGGAGCTCTATTCCCGGCCCTATGGAGCACTTGATTCTGGCTTCAATAGCGTGGACAGCGGGGACAAAAGATGGTCAGGGAATGAAGTAAGTGTTGCAGCTTTGTTTTTGTTGAGTGCAGGATTGCACAGGAAGTAGAACTAATAAGTACACGTCTGGAAGTGTATTTAATAGGTAACGTGGATATGGTAGTGTGCAGGTTGCCTTGAGCCAAAATTACGTGCTGTTTTATCAGAGGAAAAAAAAAGCATAAGCTTATATGGCATAGACACAAAGTTGAAATTGGTAAGAGACATGTACAAAACAATGCACGGCAGATTAATTTACTGGAGCATGAAAGATGAGAAAAATTAGGTTCCTCATTTAAAAAAAAAAAAGCTTATAACTGTATCATATTACAGTGTTGAGCCACCTACAATTACTCACGAGTAGTTTCAATAAAATAAACCTGAACATGAAAATTAAGCTTCCAAAATCAGATGAAAATTTCATTTTCTTTCTTAGCAGCTTATTTCAAATGTTAAGATATTTTTGCCATTTAGAAGCAGAAAAATGGGATCTCTTAGCAAGGAGACTGTCACTTACTCTTCCTGGGCAGAAACTCCCTTTTCCTCTTGGGACAACTAGAAAAGGCATTAGCCAAGACCTAAAGTGCCTGCTTGCACTCCTAGCTTGGTTTTTGAGCAGGAGTTTCTAGGAGTTTCCATCCTGGGATGTTTTCAAGCACTTGCAGATACTGCAAACAAAACTGTAGGCAAGGTGTTTTTTTTAAGAAAGCATAAATATGTATTTTAAAAACAAACACTATGGGTGGTTTTTGCTTTAAGTTAGTGTTTTGTAAGTGCAAACCATGACAGTTGAAGTAAAAACACAAATCAAGAGGTGTAGATGCTTACAAGATGATGTTTCTGAAGAAAAGGATTTCTTGACTTCAGTGTTTTCTAAAGCCAACAGATGAGTTCTCGGATCTCCCTTTACGTGTGGCAGAGATCACTAAAGAACAGAGACTGCGAAGAGAAAGTCACTATCAAGAGAACCGAGGGAGCACAATCGTAACGAATGGTGGAGGTAAATAGTGATCTTTGGCTAAGAATATCTATCATCATCATTCTTAAAGTGCCAGAATATTTGCTCTACCTACTATTGTAGGTTGTCTAAAGAAAAAAAAGAGAAAGATCAAGGCAGAATTACACAAAAACACTGTTGTGTAAAGAGTGTAAAAACTGTTGTATCAAGGATGTAACAAGGCAAAACAAATAGCATCAGGATTACGATTATCTGGGAAATGTTGAGTTACCTTCTGCATATGTGCTATGGTAAAGTCTCCCACTGCTTCCAGCAGTACTTTGGAATCTCGAATTTCAGTTCGTGGAGTTTTGCTGCTTGAGCTATTGGGGGAAATTTACAGCAGAAGTAAATTGTCAGTGCTCTGTGCCAACTGCTGTCCAAACGGGTTGAGCAGTTTTGTCAGGGAATTTCATGTTTCCAGGTAGCAGAAACTCCTCATTCAGCAGTCTTGGGTTTTAATCCAAACATGCAAGCCATCGAGAAGGGGCTGGTACTTGTGAGTGACGTTTGGTTTTTGCTCCTTCTCACTTGGGTGCCCTGCACTCTTAACGGTAGCACCCTGATATTTGCTCAAGAGGTGATAGTACTTTCCATGTTTCTTGATCTCTGCAGTTCTTCTCCATTTAACTTCCGATAATCAGCAGCTACCACTGTCTCTCTTTGTGTGTCCCAGTTTTACCATTCTTCCAGTTTTGTTTTTTTCAATTATTTCCTCTGTCATTTTTTCTGCACTACATAGATCTCACCCCCGTCTTTATATACATACTTTGAGTCATTTTATTTCTTTCTAAGCAGTTCTCTGTTTTTCATGTCTCTCTCTGTCACTCTGCACAGCTACTTTTAATCTTTCACGCCCAACTCCCAGTTTTTCTTCTCTCTTCCCTTCTCCCCCCCTTCATCTTTTCCCATCTTTTCTTGGTCTTAATTCTTCCCTGCCACAATATTTCGGTGGTTTTTGCAACTTTCTAGAAATATCTGAATCTTTTTGGTTGCCTCACACTCTTTTACACATCAACAGACAAAAAATTCTGTTTAAACAGTTACATTTTGGCAAAGTTAGAAGAATTGAAGAATGGTATCATGGGAGGCTCTGGGCAGCCTTAACAACAGGTGGGGCTGCCAGCTCTGCCTCCAGGACTCACTTTATTTTGTTTTGGGGGTTTTGTACACCAGGGATTTTAAAGTGCATCATTAGTCATCTAAGCTGGAGTTTGTGAGTAGGAGTATCTGAGAAGGCACAAGCCATTGCACGCGACTGTCAGTGATCCAGGAGATTCTTTCCAATTTTGCGTTCCTAACACAGATGCTAATGTCTTTCATACACTACTGTATTGTTGTTATTATTATTATAACATTATTTAATTACCAAGGCTGGAAAGGGAGAGAGGGAACAGGGCAGTGTTTGGGTTTGTTGGGGTTTTTATTAAGATTTGAAACTTCAGATGGAGATTTAATGAAGCCAGAGTATGTAGGAATGCTGGTTTGGATGGTGGTAGTAGCAGAGTAGGTGGCTTTGGCATTAACAGTCGCTAGATTGTGTGGTGAGGCAAAAAGAGTCTGTTTTAGACAAGCAGGAAGGGGGCGGGGGAGTAGAAAAAGAATGTCTGCAAGAGAGTCTGGAGCAAATGGGGAGAGTTTTAAGAAAAAGAAAGCTCTAGTGCTCAGAACAGGAGCTTATGCTTTCCCCTCCATCACCAGCACAGTGTTTTTCACCAAATGGTAGTTTGCTCAATGTCATGACTTTCAGAATCCTTGGGCAGAATGTGTAAAAGCAGTGACAAGTGAAAAAATTGCCCTACATAATATTGCCCACACAAGGAAAAATCAATATTAGCCAAACTGTGCTGCTTCTTGCTCTCATTTAGTTGGTTCCTAATTTATTTTTTCATTCCCCTTTTTAAAATAAAACTGCAGGTGCTTTTATATTGTTTTAGAGGGATTTTATTGCTTTCTGTTCTATCCTTCACTATTTTCATACACTTTTTATGTTTATTGCATTTGCATGCAGATAACTTAGGCATGCTGCCCTCTGTTTTGTTGTTTTAGTAGTAAAAGTAGTTGAAGTATCTGTTATATCCATTCTAATTTTGCCGACAGATGAATTGGAACCAAAAGAAATTACTCAGAATGTACACTAATCATTGCAGAGCTTTGGCATTAGCTGGCAGATTTTGATAGATCATTTTTGGTGTTGAAAAGAAAGTATTTACGTTACTTTTTCAGTCACTGCAGAAGTATCTGCAGCTAGCAATATAAAACAACATGCTTAATATGTATTTCTCATTGCTTTTTAAAAAGCGTAAGTTTTGTCATTATTTCAAAATTTGATGTTTAACAAATGTTAGTAGGCCTGGCAAAATCCAAGAGCTTTTAAGTCTGAGCTTTCCCAGACAGAAGAAAAACAGTCGGGCGTTAGTTCCTGACATTGCTTTTTTGTTGTGTTTTTTTTTTCCCCTCTCCTGTTGGTTATCTAATTATGGGTGTTTTCTTTGTGTATGTATGTCAAGTGGAACATGATCTTGATCAGATCGACTATATTGATAGCTGTGCCACGGAAGAGGAGGAGGAAGAGGTGAGGCAACCCAAGTGCATGGACTCAGACAGCCTCAGCTCACAATTCATGGCGTATATTGACCAGCGGCGAATCTCTAACGAGGTGGTGCTTTTACTTAAATTAGTTCAATTCATACGCCCCAGGAAAGCCTTTGTGATGGTATTAATGCTTCTTGTCCTCGGAGGCTTTCTTGTCCTCAGAGGTTTTCTTTGTTGTTTTGGGGGTTTTTTTGAATTAAAAAAAAAATAAGGTCTGATCTGGAGGAAGAGCACAGAGCTGTGCTTTTTTGAGGGTCAGAGCTGGAGGGTTAAGCTGCTTCCAAGTGCCCTTTGGGGTATGTGGAGTAAGTCTAAAGCAGCCACACTGTTTTCCTGTCATGTGGGTTCTTGCAAGCTTGTGCTTTAGATATATGTGAAGTTAAATGTTTTTTCCAAAGGAATGCTGTTTTCAGAAAACATGGAAGTTGATGCTTCCAACTGGTAATTGGTGATATCTAGAAAATTGTTAACATTTATTTGGTAGTACTGAATATTATATACTGGCTTTCTCAAGGGAAAAATTATTGTTACCAGCATAAAGATTTAGTACAGGAATTTTGCAAGTCATTAATTTGATTGTTGATTATAAGTTATTATTTATTTTTCATGTTGATTATAAGTTTTTAGCTAGTAAAACAAATGTCTTAATTAAGTTTAGACTAACATAAATATTGAGACTTCTCAGAAAGAAAAGTCTCTCTTTGCAGAGAATGATTTCTTTCTCTCTTACTGTTGAGTAAGGCTCTAAACCCACGGATACAGACTTGGGTATGTGTATAGTCACCTTTCTGAACAAAAAATGCCATCTGTAGTTTCAGATAAACCTGGCTGAAGCTATGCTCAGTCAGTGAGAGTGCACATCTGAATGAACAGTAAGTAAAATGATTCCTAGACAGGTTAGAAGGTTCTCTGGACAGCTTCTTACAAATGTCTGTGAGTAACTCTGGACATTGCCCTGTTTTCTTTCACAGAAAAAAGAAAAAACAGCATATACTACCCTTATAATAGTTGCTTTTATTGGTTGCTTACTGTATCCAGATGATGTCCTGGCACAGACAAGGGCAATGATTCCAGTGAAGTTACTGCCACTCTTCTTTAGCTCATGTCATCTCACGGCTTTCTAGCTGTGCGAGAATTAGTGCGCACCGTAATAAAATCACTAGAGTGGCTTTAAAATTGTATGAATTGCCATGACTGGAAGGTGCCTTTGTTCCAGTTACAGCAGCCTCTGCGGTGAACACATGGAAAACACTGGTCCCCGTTGAGCCATTTGGTGGTAAACTTTTGAAGAGCGCCCCCAGACATTGAACCTGTAGAAACAGATTTTCAGCCCCATAACGTTTCCTTCTGTGCTCTGTTGGTCTAATTAATACCCACGTGCAGAGCTCAGCGCCTCAGTGGCATGCTACACGAATAACCTCTCTGAGAAAAGCTTTGTG
>JAVSBS010028834.1:0-54092 GCA_033124195.1 Coracias cyanogaster | reverse complement strand
AAACAGTACCTAAAGTGCTGTGATTCAAATGTGTACTTTTCAAGTTTATTGTGTTTTGAAGCAGAAAGGTACTTGCTTTTTGAAGAAAGAAAAAAATAAGAAATACAGATCTCTAGCGTTCATGTAGGAGCCCGGTCCGTATTTTGTCCTCGTTGGTTACTGTGTTTAACATCAGTGACATGGGTATCTGAGAAGTGCTTTCACTTTGCAAATCTCATAAATCAGGTATCAGCTCACAAAAGCTGATGCCACTTGAAGCAGAGACAAAAGACCCAAGCTCAGAAAGGGCAACTATTTGCTGTACAACCCAAGGACTCTTTGCTGTAGATAGTGAAAGGGCATTGACCAAAAAAAGCTGTTCATAGAGATCTAGCTATTCATAAAAATGGAACTGTTGGCTTCTAACCGATGCAGTAGTTTCTCTAAAAAGGTGATCCAAAATAGCACATAGGCAGGCTAAGTGTGCAATATAGCAACATGCATACAGGCGTGAGTAAAAACTGGCAGGGTAATCTTGAGAAGTTTCCATTTTCCTACATTAATGGGTGTCAGTTTTAAAATACCACCAGGGGCAATATTTCTTTGCTCCCTATGGGATAAATTATTTTATAGTTCAAATTAAGCCAAAGGTGTTCTCATTCATCCCGTTTTGCTTTCTTAGTCCCTCTGTGACTTGTCTTCAGGGCATCATAGAAGACCATCAGCTATCGTATCTTTATTTCTGACAATCCAGACTGCATTGCTGTACACTTGTGTGTACATTCTTTGGAGCTTAATGCTGCATTTCTTCTAAGTGACATGCTTTATTTTCTACCTACATGTACTTCTCTGCACGATTGTTAATAGTGGAGATTTTAGACTCCTAAATTTATCACTAGGCATATTTAATCTTGAAACTAAACTTTATTTAAATTGGAGGATAAAATACAAGCAAGCATGCCTAGTTGGAAATTAACATCCCCGGGTTGTGTTTAGTGGTTCTTTATCAGGTATTTTGAATACCAGTAGTTACAAATGCTGCTCTGCAAAGAAATACTTTGACTTCAATGTACAGTTTTCTGAATAAGTTGTTAACTTAGTCTTCTGTGTTACTTTGCATTAGAGCTCACCAGTAAAGCCTGTATCCATCAGAGAATTTCAGAGAACAGAGGACACAAGACGCTACTTACACCAAAACAGGTAAGAATATGTGGTAGTAATCATTTTATCCAAAGTTTCATGATGCATACAGAGCACATATTTATTGAGTGTTTGGGAAATGACATTGTTTTCTGTTGCTTCACCAGAAATGTCCACAACACTTCAGTTATAAATTACTGCTCCAGATGAGGAATTTCTATTCTAATAACAGCATTGACCAAAAGACGTGGCTGTTCTAGGCCAATGCTCAGCTTTAAATCAGTTGGTTAAAGAAATCTGCCAAATTGAAGTCTATACTTTTAAACTGATTTAGTATCTGCTTTCCATTATTTAATTTGATCTTTGATTAAGTAGTTGACTTAATCTATTACATAAGGCACAGAAGGGATAAATGTACTGCAGGTTTAGGGGAAGCATAAAGATTACGATGGAGTAGCTGGGGTGCTGTGAGGTCACGTTCTTGGTTGACTCTTGGTAGCTCTAGTACTATGGTGGTTTAGTTTAATTTAAAATGTGCTTTTCTGTGCCATAATCTTGAGCCTCCATCAGGGGAGGAATGGATAGGATGGGAGTCAGTGCTGAGAACAGGTCACTCCGTTGAAAGAGGTAGACTTTTTGAACTGTGTCCATACTCTTTAGTGATTCCTTGGCTTATTGGAGGGAATGCTTATCTGTAAAATGTGGGTCAGAGTTGGACAGAATATAAATGAGGTGGTTAGGTTTGAAAAAGGACTCTTGAGTGTCCAGTTAAAAGAACAGAAGATAAGCAGATGTATAGCTTCTTGCTAATGGAACTAAATCAAAATTGACAGAACCTTTATTATGCCATTGAAGCATTTCAGTATTTGGTGGAGTGAAAGTAAATGCGCAAGGTCTCAGCAGAAAACCAGCTCAATTGTACTAGAAATGTTTAAAAAAAAAAAAATGACAACTGCTAGCCGTAAGTATGTCATTACTTACGCTGTCAGTAGAAATTAATTTTTAATGGCATTCTAAAATGATACCAAAAGATAAAATGAAATAAAAAATAGTGTGCATGTTTTTCCAGAGTTTTATGGCAACATTTTAATAGGTATTTTGAAATGTGCAGTAAATCTGCAGATACAGCAGCTGTACTACTATAAAGTAGGGTAACTCCTTCAGCATATCTCAGCTTTCCTTATCCTGTAGTGTCTACAGGTAAGGCATAAAGCAATACAGCAGTCTGATGCATTGTCCCCAAATAAAATGATTGCTCTCTGATTTTTTTTATTGTTTATATATTTATTTTTCTATTTGAACACTTGTGGTCAACATGGAAATAATTAGACTTTACAAACACTGGATTCCATGACCTGTCTGAAGGCAGTAAGAGAAGGCTGCTGTTTACACGGGCAGATTTTGGTAATAAAAGGAAATGGTAATTCACTAGGGTATCCAGTGTTTTCAGAATTTAACTTAAGGGTGGCAGGAGATCTTCATGTGGAAGTAGTTAATCAGTGATCTAAACTAATTGCAGCTTATTCATATTATGCTGCAGCAGAGTTAAATTCTTAATGTGGCACTAAAACCAGGTCATATTGTTACTGCCTTCAAGATTGTGTAAAAACATATGACAATGAGTAATTTTTTTGTATTTTAAGCGTGTATTAGTCAAATATTTCATTTGTGGCAACCACAAGCTGTAAACTGCTTCCACAATAATTCTGTCCAAATGTCTTGGCAGCCTCTTTGTTTTTTCTTCAGCATGCTGGAGCCATTACAACTCTTCGAGTTGAATGTAATGCAGGCTTCATCTCAAGAGTACTTACGTTAGTTGATTCAATTCAGTAAATACAGTTTGTGGCTCTGGACAGACTGTGGTGCACTCCTGATGCAGCAAAGCTGTGTGTACTCTGGTCTGAATACGCTTCTGGGCACTCAGATGGACCCAGTCCTGTCCGTTCAGAACAGCGCAGTAATGCTGTCACGTGCATCTGGGCTGATTTAAGTAACAGAGAAGACCCATAGCATATGCATCTTCCACATCTCTTAAGCTCCTCTGTGCAGAACGGGTCATAAGTCTACATACAGGCAGCAGGAGGGCCAGTTTTTGGAAATGCTTTGGTGTTTCTCTAGTTCATAGTTGCCCCAGGAGTGAATGTTGCAGAGCCTGGGCTCTCAAGAGCCAGCTACTCAGTTTCCATCAGCTTGCTTTCTAGGCAGCAACATGGCAGGGAACGTGCTGTAGACTGCACACCTTGGGATTTATTGCAGCTGCCTTCTAGCAAAGAACTGCAAAATTTCTCTTCTGTTGTTGATATGATGGATATGAGACAGGTTATTGTTTACCATGTGACTTTGATGGCTTGATAACTGACAGGAAGTCATCTCTTGGTTGGTGAAGTGAGATTTGCTCTAAAAATATCAGAGGGTGCTAATGTTCAGAAATAATTCGTTTTTTTCCAGAGCAGAATAAGGCCTACAATAACTGGAATATAGTCTTAGAAATTCCATCTTTGTGTATTTTTAAATTACTGTTAATTAAGCAAATTATGTAGTTACGAACTGCAGTAGTTGTGATCTGGCTTGGTATCACAGCGCGATTTCTCTAGTCACCCTAAATTTTGCCTTTGTGGTTATCTGAAGCTAATTGTCTAGGCAATTATTCTTAGGAAAAACAGCTGAAATCTAGAGAAGGATTCATCTGACAGTAGTTTTTATGCATCAGTGGCCAACCCCCCCTTCCACCTGGTGTTTACCCACAGGGACACTGATGAATTACGAAGACCTGAAACTCTAAATTTGATGCAGGACAGAGAGCATCACCAAGTACTAAGGAATTATGTGGACAGGACAGAGAGGTAGGGAAAAAGAAACGTACAGTTTCTACTGATTTATTTTATTTATATTCCCTGCACCCTCTGCCCCTCCCCACCTCCACAAAGAGAAAAAAAAGCCGTAGTGGCCTGTTGTTCCTCTAAAAAGTTCCTGGATTGGCTACGTAACAAGCTCTTAGAGAATGGATATAAAGTACTGCATATGTCAGTGTGATCAGCCAAGTGTACAACCCTGTTGGTATATCTTGAGCAGTAGGAGAAGTTTATCACAAATCAGGAAAAGAGAGGAAAATGGCTGCACAAAATATGTCATGTCCAATGAGTTAAATCATTTTTGCAGCAGTTTAACAGCTTTACTTACTAAACAGTTACTCTTCTGATGAGATACTTGTGAGTCACTACACAGTCATGTATGAAAGTGTGTTTATATTTAAGATTAAAAGTATAATTAACTCTCTGTTTTTCTGTTTGTCAGGCCCCTGGCTGATTCACCTTACTGCCCCTCTCTATCAAGTCACCACAGTCAGGTAACACATAGAACTCTCCTATTTTATTCTTTCACATGAGTTTGATGCAAAACCAAACTGGTGTTAGCCCTAAGACGGCCTGTTTCTCCATAACCCGCGTGTTTTACCCCGTGTAGCTCTCTCTTTACAGCCTAGTGCTTTGTTCCAGGTGCCTAACCCAGATTCCGAGCTGCACCGCAGGCACATCGAACGTACCCGTCGGGAGGCCCAGCTGGCAGCACTTCAGTACGAGGAGGAGAGGATGAGGACAAAACAGATTCAGAGAGAAGCTGTCCTTGACTTTGTTAAGGTACCTCCTTTGAGTACCTGCTTGATACTTTCTCTTTTCTGAATCCCTTAAAGAAAACTAATTGCCGAGATCATTAATACTTGTACGTTACGCTGGGGCATGCATGGCACTGTACAAAGAAAATGGAGAATAACATTTAAGTCCATTCAGTGTTGGTGCTGTAGCTTTCCATAAAGAAAACTACAACTGGGGAGGGAGACAGAAGATATTTACCCAAAATATGATTGTTGCAAAGAATTCTGTTTTTACATAGTCCCCCTCATTCTCTCAGTTTTTCATTTGTGTAGATGTGACAGGATTTCTGTAAGAATGAAGATGGCTTTATTTGAGATGGTGTAAAGGCAGATTTGGCAGGGAAGAGAGCAGTTATACACACAGGGAGATAATGTTGCCGATCTATTTTGGTACTGGCTTTGTCTTTCACTGCAGTCGGGATGAAGTAATCTGCTGCTTAAGATGCAAACTTGTTTACATGCTAGTTGACTTAAATTTATTTTACAGTTTACTGCTCTGGTGACCTCCCCAAATCTCACTATCACAAATTTTAAAATGTTACAGTTAATATTTTAGGCTTAAGGTGGTCTCCAGAGAGGAAAAGAATGTTTTACTACATTTACGTAACATATAAAGTTAGTTTAGAAAAAGGTTTGTAGCTGCCTGAATCTAGGCTTTTCATTAGCACCAACTAACCTCACACCCCTGGCAGTGTTTTATAGAAAAGCTGCTTTTATTAAAGATTCAGCTCAATCTTTCAGTTAAAGACTTGACATGTTTAGGATGCATTTTGTTCATTGATGAGCCTTTTGGGGCTTTCAGTTTTGGTTGAGTTTTTTCTTCTGTCACCTTTGTTATTCATGAGTGCTTTATTCTCAGCAGTTAAATTCCTCCCTTGGGTTATATTTTGGGCTTATTATGCATCTTTAATATGCAAAAGCAATTTGGTTTTTTGTTTTCACATGGAATAAAGGCTGGTTTTTCCACTAATAGTATCACTGAAGTTTCAGCTCAGTGGAAACTTGCAATTTCCCCAATGCATGTTTTATTTAAAAACTAAGGCTTCTTGTGTTTTAAAACACTTGTAAATTATGCTGGTTTGTTTTGAGCTTTTGTTTTTCTGTCACATTCTTTTAGTTTTTCATTTTCCCTTTTTCTCTATAGCAAAAAGCATCCTTAAGTCCCCAGAAGCAAAGTCCTCTGGATAGCGAGGTAAGAATCCAATAACAGTCTCACTGGGGATATCAGCACCTGAATTCTTGTCTCTCTCCATCAGAGAGATTTTCCTGATTGTGGCGAACTCATCAGCACTGGGTTATCGCTTAGTTTTTTCATATTTCTTATTAAGACCTGGGTTGGGGTTGTTTTGCTTATGGGACCAGTCTAATATTTCCCCCTGTTCATGTAGAATGCCTGTCCATGTGTGTTGTTTTATTGTTTCTTGTATGATTTCTATGTTCTATGCAGAAAATACCTTTCATATTCCATTTTAAGATGCTCCTTGCGAGCAGTACAGTTTAGTTTTGGACAGGAGCATTCAGACAAGTTACTGTGCTGTAGTCATCCTTCACTGATCAATTTTCTCCTGTTTCCTGTCATTAGATCACAAGTTCTCCCAGGAAGATGAGGCATTAGAATCTTGAGGGCTATCAGAAGAAGAAATAAATTTTTTTAAAGTTTTATTCTAGCATAGTTTTATAACCAAAACCAGTAAGTCTGTAGGGAACACAAATCATACAGGGCTCCGTCCTCTAGCATGTACAGAGCTGAGCCAACGACATCTGTTCAGTCTCTGCATCAGATTTCTGCATAGTAATAGCTCTTCCACTCCTTGCCATCCCCACTTTCCTCCAGGGGAAGCTAATTCACTTGGCAGTGTTAATTGGATCAAAACTTTTAATAATATAATGAATATAAATAGTTCTTTAGCAGCATTTTCCAACTAACTCTTTTTTTGTTAGAAAAATTACCAAAACATGGGATAATTTAAATAGTTTTTGCTCCTTTTCTTTCTTAATGTTCTTCTGTTCTTAGTTTATTCTTTTAAAGGGTCCTTTGTTCTACCACAGTAAGAACTGTGAATACCTAGTTGTGTCTGTTTGCTTGAGACAGCATAGAAAGCAGAATAATTGATTCCTTAAGTAATAAGAATACACTGTAATTCATGGGTCATGTGGCTATATATTCCTACACTTACATATACTTTGTGGATTTAAAAAAAAACCCAAACCTCACAATGCTATAAACAAGCAGTATGTGTTCCAAAATGTCTGTCTGTTCACATACCGTGTGTTTCTGACATTCTGTGTGTTTCTGACATTACTCCATCTCTCCCACCTCCCAGTGTCCCTTTCCATCCAGAAGGTCTCAGCATACTGATGATAGTGCCTTGTTAGTGGTAAGATCCTGCACGTAACGGCCGTTTTATGTGGCAGATTCTAGAGCGTAGAAATAACAACGTTATGATTGTTTCAGATTAGATCAACTATGTTAGAGCTAATCTAAATAGCATAAAACATGACCATCTTCTTAGCTGTGAGTTTAAACTTTATGAATATGTTGAAACTTGTACTGCCAGCCATTTGCTAATAATTTAGTGATGGTTTTCCACAAAATAATGAAAGCTTCTCTTTTGCTGAGAGCAGAAGAAAATTACTGATAGTAAAGAACAGCTTCTAAAATTCAAAATTCACCCCTAGTTGTTCTGGTTTGATTTCCTCTCTGTTTAGCTTGCTTCCTAATTGATGTGCTCCTCAGTGTCAAGTAAGCAATATTAATGCTTCGGGTGCAGCCTTCTGCATTAACCTGTTTATGTCCTGCACAGGGTGGTTAGAAATAGTATCTTGGTAACTGTATCATAGCACAGGGAGAGACTGCTGTACATATGAATGCTACAAATAATGAAATATTCCTCATACCTTTGTCTTGTTTATGAGTGAAGATGTCTTTAAAATAATCCATTTTGAACACTTAGCAAAAACAAAAACATTTGTGTACTTCATTCATGTTTTATGCTATTTCTTCCATTTATGGCATCTTAGCAATGTAGCATAATTAAAGAATATAATTAATGCCATAATCCGTGTATCTATAAGAAAAACAGATCTGATTTGCCTGCTGGTGCATGACTGCATGCCTGGTATTTATTTTCTTAATCCACATGCTTCCATTATCTGCCTAAACTTTCTTTAGGCAGTGCTCGCAGTTAGAATATCTCTCTCCAGAACATGCTGGTTAAGATATTTACTGTCTCTTTATTCAGACTTTTTGATTTTCCTGCTATCACATGACTAGCAATATAAAGAGAGAAAGAAAGCTTATTATATTAGAGAGGTATTTAGTGATCATACACATACCTGCTTAGAGAAATCACAGTCAGTTGGCATTAAAAAATGTGCTTTCATATGTAGGTAATAAGAAACAGGAGAATAGCAGTGATTTGGGTTAAGTGTTGATGCTCTCTTGTCAGTGAATTCGTCTTTGGAACATATTTTAAAGATACCTGTAAGGTCTCCATTTCTATTTGATTGTGGGATCCCATGACTTTTGTTGTTAATTAGTATATAGAATTTGATGTTATGTGATTTGGAATTTTTAGACATTATTTTTAAACTGGCTTCCTTCGCTGTTTGTTTTCTTTATGTCTTCAACCAACTTACGTCCTTGCACTTTGCAAGTGTCCAGGCTGGTAGGGAAAGATCATTGAACTAGATTTGAAAGCAATTATTTTTCTATTATTTTTTTCCTTTGATTCCTTGTTCTTTTCAACAGCACAAAAGTACAAAAGTTTTTCAAATACTGGGTGTTCTGAACTGCTGAAGTATGATCTGCAGCTCTATTTTGTAGTGGAAATATGCACTGTGCCTAATGCTGGTGTATACCAGGACAGCTGTTTCTAGCAATTATTGTAACTGGAGCATTAAGCCCATGCTAGCTCATGAATTTGTAGCACTTTTTATTCCACAAATGTGTTTTGTATGTTAAACACTTGTTCAACAACAAGGAAATGTTTATTAGGTTGCTTAAAAAAAGGTCTGTCATATACGTTGAACATACTTTTACCTTTTTATGTTCTGTTGCATTTCATTTGACATTTTTGCAGTCCTTGTGGATTTGAAATTTAGCTAAATCCAATTTCTGAGGATAATTTTTTCCTCCACCAAAGGAATTTCATACCAGAATTCTAACACGCTCAGGGCAGTTTTTGGCAGACATTTTCCATTTACATTGTTTCCCCTCTGTCTTAGTCTTTCTCTGCATAAAGACTACACGCAGTAACGTAAACTTTACCTTACAAAGCATTTGGACATTGAAACTTGCACATAGGTTCATTTAAAAAAAAACCCACCAACAAACGTCTGCTAGACTTTCCACTGATTGTTCTAGTTTTATGGTGTGGGTATAACACTTTGTGGCAAAAGAAGAGAGTGTTACACAGAGGTATAGTAAAAGATCTTTTGTTCAGCATTTCCCTCATTACATCAGAGCTCTTGAAACTGAGCAGTTGCTTTTCTTTTGCTCCAGTGTTTTCAGCTTAGATGTAAGGAAAAGATTAAAGTAGCAAGTCTAACGTGTAGTTAGAAAGCAAGGGAGTTTTCTTTTACTTCTTCCCTCTTGTGGTATTGTTACTGCTTGAACAAAAAAAATTTCTTAAAAGCAAAATTTAAGTTGTGAATCTCTTTTTTAAAATCTGAAATCATACTTCTTGTGGTGGTCTTCTTGTCTTTTATCACTATTTGAAATCAAACCGTTTGAAATCAATTCTATGTATTCGCATTGCACAGGCTACTCTGACCATTTCCCTTCTGTTTGTCAATAATTTCAGGGCAGTCTGAACTCAGAAAATGACTGCCCATACTTCCTATGAGTGGTAATGGTTCAGTTTAGTTTTATGTTTCTTCTACATACCTGTGACTGGAAGTGGAGTTTGGCTGTAGTGCTGCATTGCACGCTGTGGTGGATTTCTTTGTGTTGACTTGTAATAGCCAGACTAACTAAAGTGTTGCTGAAGAAAAGTAATCGCTGGTGTATCTTGAGAAAAAGTGCTGCGTACCTCAAAGTTCTGTGTAAGTCATATCCTGCTTGCTGTTCTCACAAGAGCAATCCCGTTCATTACAGCGGCGATTACTTACTGAGATAGTATCAAGACTTCAGATTTGGCTTGTGATTTCAGCCTTGATTGCTTATGAATCTCATTTTCCCCAAATATTTTTTCTCCCATACTGTCCCTTACAAGGTGAGTACCATGGAAGGAATAAAACCTAAAACATGCTCTAAAACTTGTCACTCCATTTCTCTGTTGTGAAGCCCATGAGATACTTTATAAGCATCAAGCAGGTGGTGTGACCTCTTCCATTCATAACCTTGGTGTCATTGCTGCCTTGCGCTCCCTTCAAACCTTGTGTTTTCTTGTTGTGGTCTCAAACATGGTCTCATGTTACTGTTAGCACATAGGATCTCTGAAACATTTTAAGTTAAGGCTTTTAGGTACCAATGTGTTACAAATAATCTTGGTCTGGGTAAAGTAAGCAGGACATGAATTCTAGTGGCTTGTAACCTGGAGTTTTCTCTCAGACCATTGGCATCCATTTGTGTATTCAAAGGTTTATAATCAAATTTTCTTAAAATACCCTTATTTGGTTGATGCCCAGGCTTTGGCAGTCCCTGTATCTCCAGTGTTTCTTGTGCAGGGAGATCTCTCTGACTTCAGTGCTAGACGTAGAGGCCGAGTGCAGCATGTGCAGCAGGGTGTTGCAAGTCTGAATTGCAGCATCCTGGTTCCTTTAGTATCATGGCTACCTTTTCTTACAGTTGTTCTTTGCCTCACTTCTTCCTTTCTCCCCTTTCTTTCTTTCCTTGCTGTCCCTGGCAGAATGGCTTTGAGCCTCTCTTTGTGTTTGAGATTGACAGTAACACCAATACCATTAAAAGGCGGCCAGGGACTCGCAAACAGGTGAAGAGCATGCAGTGTGTTGCTGTTGTGGTTGTCCTACCCTGTGGTGTGCCGTGTTCCCCTTCCCTTCGCCCGCTGCTGGGTACGTGGATTGTGACGGCTTCTCGTTAGTCTGTGTCAAGGTTGTCTTGCTCTTTTCATGCAGGAATAAACAGTTACGTTCATGTTACAGACTACTACAGTTTTATTTTACTGTTGTCAGATACTCACTAATGTTTTGCTTAAGTGATGTTTTGAAACTCTTTCAAACAAACGAAAAAGAAACCCAGAATTTTTCCTCTGTACTATTGTAGAGGAAGAGGCTGTCTTAAAGGTCAGCTGCTAAGTCTGTGTAGGCCTAAAGAAGTTTGTATTTAAGGCTTACCCTGAGGATAACCTCTGCTCCTAGTCCTTCCTGGTTGTACTGTTCTGAAGTGGCAGAATAGTGGCAAATCATTTTAAATAGTAACACTCCCAAGTGTGTTGTTTGCACCTGTAGAGTTTCTAGGTGTCATTTGGTGTTCTTTTCCTGTTCTGAACTGCCAATGTGCTGTTTGAATCATAGAGTTACCGAATCGTAAATGGTTTGAGTTGGAAGGGACCTTGAAGATCATCTCATTCCAACCCTCCTGCCATGGGCAGGGACACCTCCCACTAGACCAGGTTGCTCAGAGCCCCATCCAACCTAGTCTTGAACACATCTGGTGTTGAGGCATCCACAATTTCTCTGCACAACCTGTTCCAGTGTCTCACCACCCTCAGAGTGAAAAACTTCTTCCTAATTGCTAATCTAACTGTACTGTCTTCCAGTTTAAAGCCATTACCCCTTGTCCTATCACTACAAGCCCTTAAATGCTGTTTCAGAATGTATGGTTTCATTCTTGAGCCGCTCAGACCTCAGATGTGAATGTTTTGGTTGTGCTTTCAGTAAGACACAGAGTTTGGCCTTCCAGATCCACCTGCCAGTGAGAGATGAGCACGCTGGAGCTCCTGTTATGTAAACATGAAAAGTTTTTTTTTTTTTTATTTGGTTCATTTTGCTATTGGTTATAATTAAAATTCGGTTGCACTTTATTTGTGACAACACTGTAGATCTTCATGCTGACATCTTCCCAGAGAGCTAGTGTCCACCCACAGATCTTACTTACTTGTATGTAGTTCACAAGGGTCAGCATTAAGTGTGCAGCAGACACTGTGTGTATTCTTGAGCCTGTTAGATGTGGGTTTCTTTGGTTTTACAAAGTTGATAGGAAAATAATGTGCTAAAAATGTATAACATACTTCAAAAATTAAAAAGAAAGCTCTTTATTTTGAACAGTGGCTCGGAATGAACTGAGAGGATAAAATTTCCTTTTGTCTGATGGCATAGGTGTTACATCAGGTGTTACTCATGAAGCTTTACCTTATTGTTCTTAGTTCTGCTTCTGATGTCACTGTGTTGTGTGTAAAAGAAACATTGTACCTCCCAAGCCTACTAGCCAGAAAGTTCAGGAGGGTAGGAAGGCTTTAGCTGTAGTTCAGCAAGTATCTGTTGCCTGTGGAGTGTTTCCAAGATCCTGGTCATGATCACCTCTTCCTTTTTAACCTGTTCCTGCATTCCACCTTTGTGCATGGCCTGTCAAATGTTTGCTAACACTGCTACTGCCTTCTCCCTCTTTCTGTATACAGTCACTCTCAGGGTTGAATCAAGAAAGCTGTGATACTACCCTGCCTAGTGCCTCTACCCTCCCTCCTGTCAAGGTATCTCTTGCTATTATCATTCACCAGTAAAGCCAACAAAAAGCTCTTGGATCCACACATCTGTTTTACCAGGTGTTAATCTGTCAGCTTCTAATTAGAAGTTCAGGTAGGGTATGAATCTGATTTACCTGATTAAACCGTAGCAGGCATTACTTCATCTTAGCTTTAGGCTGTGTCTACGGGAGGCCTGAGCTATCAAACCATGGTAACCAGTCTCTGCTCCGAGGGGTTCTTGGTTGTCTTTGATGTTGCTTTTTCTGCACAAGATCATTTACTCTTGACCAAGTTGAGTTCATCAAAAGTACTCTTGTATTCTTTAGCAGCTTACTTTCAAATACAGACATCCTGTATTTCCTTCTCTTCTGTGGAAACTGCTATGCTGAATCATTTGTGTCTGTAAGCACTGCCATAAAACCCCAGTGGGTTTCACTGGGGAGAGTGATGTTCAGTGAGTAGCAGTTTTGCATTAGAAAAGGTGTTGACAAGGTGTATCCTTATTGATGTCGCCATAATGCAAGCTCTCCGTGTTACTTCACTATCTGTTTTTCTGTTTCCTCTCTGCAAAGAAAAGTTTTGAAAGCTTTGGTTGGAAGGAAGAGTAAACAAAGATCTGTCATTGCACAGTCAGTGCTGTTTCATCATTTCTTTTCAGAAGAAAGCAATTGTGACATTTCTGCAGAAGAAAAAACTCACTTTTCTGCAGAGATGAGGTTTGGGGAACAGTGTACTGTGTTTTTTCATATTTCTCGGGTTTTTTTCTGAAACACATTTAGATGGATGAAGCCTTTTTTAAAAGACAGCAAATGAAAATGTAGCCACAGCTTTTCCAGATTAGGACCATTTATACTCTTCTGCTTTTTTGTCCACAGAGTGATGACAGATCTGCCATCTCCCCCGGCTCACCTACCACTCAGACAGGTAACAGGGAAAGGAAGAAAAATTTCTGCACAATAAGATCAAAATGCCTGCTTGCTGATTTGTGCTGTGAAGAGAAGGGAGCTTATGTTCCCATCTCTGTACGTGGCACTGCTGTGCTTGAGAATTGATCCAGTTATTTGGGTCTCCTTAGAAACACGTGAGGGAAGAGACAGCAGGGATGAAGCATATCCTCAGGCAGAGCAGAGAGTAGGGCTTGGCTGCTTTAGGCCTTTCTACAGGCCTTGGCACACAGAGGCATTCAGCAGCAGTCAGAACAGTTGTTGGAATTGGTATGTGGAATGTGCTTTGCATGCAAGTGTCCTTGGAAGTGCCTTTTCCTGCTCTGTGCTTTTATCATGCATGGCTGTAATTTATTTTGTCATTATTATGTTAAAGTTTTTGGTTTGTTCTTTTTAATTACCACATTGCTGAACCCATTTCCTATTTAAACTCTAACCATTTCCTTCTTCCTCCTTTCCTTTCCTGTGCCTTTCCACATTTGTTTAGTCCACCTTTCCCCTGCATATCCTGGCCATGCAGCCCCGCCTTCCTATAGAAACCCTTCCCAGCGACCTGAGAGTTTCCTTTTCCGAGCAGCTGTCAGGGATGAAGCAAACAAAGGTAGGTTATATAGCTCAGAAATTAGCTAGTTTTGCTATATTACATTAATGTCTGCGTTACCTTGTGTCCTGGTATTGCACTGTTCTGTTATTTCAGGTCATTATCATCAAACTGCTTTTAGAGTTCCCTTGGCAGACACATGACATTTAAATACTTTGTGAATAAGCATTTTTTTATTTAGAGCTGTTAAATATTCTTCTGTCATATTTGTGGAAGTGTGGGAATTTGTTTTATCTAAAGAGAACCTAAAAAGATACCAAGGAAATGCCACAAAAGTCTGCAACAGCTGATGAAGGAAGCTTGATAAATGTTGCATTGCACAGCAGCACATAACAAAATTGCAGTCTCTGTAGAAAGACTGAACTGTTTCAACATACTCCGGCAAAACTTTGTGAATTATTATTATCCAGCAGAAGGAGCAGAATCTAAACAGAAAGGAAGACGTGCGACAGAACACCTCATTTAGATTAGTAGATCATTAGTGTGATTAATAATCAAATGGAAGAAACAGATATGTGAAAAGGAATGCACTGTACCCAGTGTGGAACCTTATGTGTGCTCGTGTAGTACAGCAGTGAAGGACCATCAGCCAAGCTGTGCTGAGTGATTTTCTTTCATTCATGCTCTTTTAGCTGTTACTTCATCTTCTACCCGTGCCTTGTCTCCTGCTAATGATTCTGCAGATGCTAGAGTAAGGCAGAACTCCAAACAGCGAGAGGAGGAGCTGGAGCTCATCGAGCAGCTTCGTAAGGTAAGTGCTGCCAGGAGCCGGCATGTGGGCATCTTAGTAAAAGCATTGCGTGAACCCTGCCAAATCTCACCTCTTGTGGACTCATTTCACTGAACAAATGCAGTGCACGGTTGACCAAAATTAAAGGACATTGTACAGTCCAAGTGGTTCTCTTGGAGATGGATGCAGTGGTGTTCACTTTGGGTTTTGCTGTGGGTAAAGTCAGCTTCAAATTCTGTAAAATAGACTGTGCTGACTCCCGCTGCTGAGTGTCCACTGATGTTTGCTTTCAAAATGAAGTGTGTTTGCTTGCTTTCTTGTCAGCCTTCACACTTGGAAGGTACTCCCTGGGAAACTGCCTCACTGTCTTACTTTTAATCTCTTTTTTGAAACTCCTCTTTGCTGTAAAGCCCACAGAAAAGCAGATGGAGTGCAGGGACTACTGCCAGTCATGCTGACAGCATGGTTTCTTTGTGTGCTCTGGATCCATTTATGGATTCTTGCCTTATCCTTAGTTAAGTGCAGAACATCTGAGGCACAGATACTCCTTATACTTGTGCTTTTTGTCTGTTCAGGGCCACCACACTCCTGGTGTGTACCTGGGTACAATGACAATACACATGAATATTGAAAATGCCACGTGGCATTAAGGTACTGCTCTGCTCTGCCCCAGACTTGTTTCTGGAGAGGGTGAAGGGATTCCTTGAGGTGCTCTAATTAATTGTTTGAACTTTCCCAAGAAATAAGAATTCTTGCTTATTAAAGCCAATTTTCAAACCTATAAGCATCACAGATGGACAGAGAGAACTTTTCTTTGTAAATTTTAAAGTAAGGACAATCTCCTTTCTCTAAAATGAGAAAGATTTATTAAATGGAACTGTTTGCAGACCCAGCGTCTCTTCTGTTATCTCAGAATTCTTTGTATGTAGTCTGTCTCTTGTTCTGCTTCCCAGGTAAGCTTAGATCTTCGGGTTTTTAATACTTTAAAAAAGAAAAATCAGATACAGCATAACAACTCAGTGAAATTCACACAGCATTTGAAATAAGATTAAAAGCCTGAACCGAATTTTTATTCATTCTCTTACACAAATGCTAAATACCTCCTTTTTAAAAAAACTCTTTATGCCGAGTAGTTCAGGTTTTTCTTTACAGGCAAAAATGTTGTCTTGACTTTTGTTGACTGTGTTGTCCTCTAACCCACAGAGACAATCATTTTCACTTCCCTTGGCTGAACCATTCTCTGAGAATACGTAGCGTTAGGAACACTCTTCCTAGACCGTAATTTCCATTATTTTGAATAATGGCTGTGTTAGTCCCCTGTGCTCTACAATGAGAACTGTTCATCATTGAATTCAGTTGCTCCCAGATCGTGGTCAGCTCTGGGCTGTATTGTGCACAGCATTGTGCAGAGCTTTCCTTGATGTTATTTAGAAAGCTGTTTGGAAACCTCATGAAGATGGACAGAGTGTTGCAATGCAAGCACTCTGCCTCTTATAAAATGTTCTGCAGAATGAAACAGTTGGAGGAAACCAGCTTTTACCTTTTTCTGTCCATGTTCATTTTTCTACAGAATATAGAATCACGGTTGAAAGTATCGTTGCCCAGTGATCTTGGAGCAGCTCTCACCGATGGTGTTGTTCTGTGCCATTTAGCTAATCACGTGCGTCCCAGATCTGTTCCCAGTATTCATGTCCCCTCACCTGCTGTTGTAAGTATGTTATAATAGCAGTATTTTATAGATGTCCAAAATAACATCCAACAAATCTGCACAAATGCTAAATTTAGCATTCTGCTCTGTGAACATACCTGACAAAAGATGTCTGTCTAAAAAAGGTTTATAGTGTCATGAAAATAAATTTTATTTGGGTTTGTTCTGTTTAAATGAAGTTACTTCTAACACAGAGGGTAAGAAAATGTTCACATTTTCAATATGCTAACTTGAAAACTAGTGAAATAAGAGACAGTTCAACATGAAACCTGAAACAGGATATTTCAAAAGATCAAAAGGTCCAAGAAGTTCAGGAAAACAGATAGCAGGGAAATAGAACATTCTCTGCAGCTTTTAGGATCCCACTACAAAAGACAGTGAAAACAGGCAGAGAAGCCAAGTCAGTTCCTGTGTCCACAGCACTACACATTCCTCTGCTTAGGAATTTTATCAGAGCACACTCAAGCTACTTGGAGGACAGCATCTCCTGGAACAAAACAAATCCAGTCATACTTTGTGATAACAGGATAAAAGATCGTTGTGTTTGGGGACTGTTCAGAACAAGGGAGGAAGTGCACAGAGAGGTTTGACAGATTCTGAAGTTGTTTCTCTTACCCTGCCTAACTGCAGCATTTCTGGGAAGCGGTGAAGATGACCTACTTCTGGGTACATTACTGTGTATCATGCAGGGAAAGCACAGACTTGGAGGAAGGTCAAGAACTGTGAAATAATGGCACATTATTTACCTAATCTGTATTTGTGGAAGTCAGAAAGTTCAGTGAAAATATTTGGGGTCACCTACTTAAAAGCAGCACGGACAGGCAGTTTGCACTTTAAGTTGTATTGGGGGGGTGGAACTTGAAGATTGTTCCTGGGGAAAGAAGTTGAAACATGCACGTTGTGTTTGCTTTTCCTTATTTTGGAGACAGTCTGTGTTGGTTGGAATTTGAACTGGCACTTACAAGGCTGCCTCCTGTATCATTGTGGTTCCTCTCCCTTGGACTTAATGCGAACAAGCAGATCTCTTCGTTATTTTGAGAACCATTGAAATGGACACGCCAACACTTTAGGCAGACTGTAGGATCCTTAAGAGAAGAGGCATACAGCTGCTATTCAGAAGGCTTGTGTCATCGAGAGTGTCTTTTCAATGGCTTGGTTTTATCTGCCATTTAATATTCTGCATTAGGAGTTAAATTATGGCTTTGTCATCTAAATCCCAAGGAAGAGGCAGTCTTTAGCTGCACAGCTCCAGGAGCAGAAGAGGCATTTTGTCATTCCTCAGTTACAATGTCATCTTTGTATTCTCTTCGTCTTTTGGGAGAAAGAAGTCAGCGCTAGCCTTTAACCTGCTTCCATGGTGGGGAATACGGCACATTGAGGGGACGGAGCAGGAACCTCAATGCTTATGGACAAGTGTTGAACCCACAGAAGCTGCTGCCCGCTGCTGTGTAGACTGTGGGCAGCTTGTGCAGAGGAGCAGGAAGCTTGTGTCTCTTCAACCAGAAAAGAATAAGCTTCAAGAATAAAAACAAGGCAGTGCCTTTGCCATGGTTTGTCTGCACAGAGGTGTGAAAGCAACTGCAGAAAAAAGCTTGCTTGAAAAAATGCCAGCGAGTGCAATTCAAACAGCTACAGTAAACTCATCTACAGGAGGCTTACAAGCAGCAAGCTTCAGTTTCAGTTTTCTTCCATTTTCTGGTTTCATCTGTTCTTCATTTTTTAAATCTCCTTGTTAATTGAAATATGGCTCGATATTTATGTTTTTGTATTATAATAATCCAGAGAAGAATCCAGATTGCTCCATATCATGAAATTGCTCTGAAATCACAGCATGGAAGCCATGCATGTGTGTTAGATTCAAAATACGTTTTTGAAATTATCATCCTATGGTCACTAGAAGTGTTAGCCGGTTTTATATGACACTTTGTATGTAAATATTGCAAAGCTTAGAATTGTCATCTTTAAAAAAAACAAATCCAGCATTCACGAGTTAGCTTTTCATAAAATAGCTTTGAAATTTGGGCTTGCTTTTCTAAAGAAAAGCAAACTTCAACAGAGCCTGCTTTGAATTAGACCAGCTTATGTCAGGGCAGTATGTTTTTGGTAAAGAGATTTATTAAGAATTTTATTTAAATAAAAAAGATCTTTTAAAGTCTTGCCAATTAAAAACACTATATGCCTGCCTCCTTTACTTTGCAGCCTAAACTTACAATGGCAAAATGCAGACGAAACGTGGAAAATTTCTTGGAAGCTTGCAGAAGAATCGGAGTGCCTCAGGTACGTATTTCTGCTATCTTGGTACAATATTTCAGGTGCAGTTTTGTATGATGCTTCAGAAAATAAAACCTTCTTTGAAAGATTTGATGAAAACAAAATGATGTAAAGTTTAGAAGGTTCAGGTATAAGCTGTGTCCTGCAGTGTCGGTCAGGCTTATCTTGCATTGTCTTCCAGAGCAAAATGAAGTCAGATATAGGTTATCAGAGGCTGATTCACCTACTGCTGTGCCTCATATTCACAGTAGCTGATGCAGTTCAAGTCTGCCTATAGAATTGCAAGGTATTTCTATAAAAACAATTCCATTGTCTCAAGATTAGATATGACAGCTTAATAGTAGGACAGAATTTGAATGATGTTTTGCATGTGTTATTTTTATCACAAAGCTTTTCATGTTCTTTCAGAATAATTCTCTTAGATTAACATCTTTACTGTCTTACCAACAAGTCGCAGTATTTTTGGCCTTTCTCTGATGGTAGCTATCTTTGCATAGATCCTAATTCTTTTTTTATGTACCAATGGTAGAAGTCTATCTTCTGGTATTCCTTGTCCCCTTCTGAAACTTGGAAGTTCTAGGAGGTGGGAACAAATAGAACAGTCCATCTGAGTCCAGTTACCCTGTTTTATGCTGTCCTGTCCTTTCCACTTTGCCTTACTCAGTAGCTGCCTCAGTACAAATAGTTTTGATGTGTCATTTTTTTCTTGATTTTTCTTTTACTGCATTAATTGCTTTGGTTTCTTATACCGCTAAGCTTTAGCGTTTCTGTTGTAGGTGCTGTTTCCTTCCTTTAGTATTGTGAAAGGGAAAAGTAGACCAAATGACTCATTTCCCAAGTATTTCTAAAAGCACTGTCTCGAGTCATTCATGCAGTATTTTCTGGTGCATTTAGATAGCTTCACTTGCAGGCATTTGAAGCAATTGGGATTTGAGGATAGCGTAGTTATTGAGCAGCCTGGCAATTTCACATGACTCTGTGGTGAATCACATTGGAATGTGGCAGGGAGTTGTAAATTATCATCAGATCCTGCACTCTTTTCATCCCCTAAGAAACTTCAGACTTTTACTCCCAGCAGAACGGCATCATATAAATTAGTCTGGGGCAATATTGTTTAATTCCATCCCAGCTTCCCTGTTTATAGCTCCCTCAGAAATTATGTGATTTTTATGGGATGGCAGTACAGAGCAGATCACTGACATGCCCCACATTTAAAAACCAACGCACAAAAAAGCCACTCAAGAAAACGTCCCCTATGGACCCCGTCTGCTACATCTGCTGCACCTACTGTTTAGGACCCTCCTGTTTTTCTCATTTCTTACTTTTGATGTGGCAGAGTTCAAGGAGGGTGCTCTGGGGAAGCTTACTGCATTACCCCCACCTGAACTCTAAAGTTGCTCTCACATGTCTACATGACATATCTACTGAGATGACAACATAAGATATCTGCATGCAACAGTGGCGTGGCCTTCAGATGTTTCCTTTCATTTGAATTCTAATCGCGAAAATAAAAGGCTGTCTGAAAGTATGGATCTATGTAGAAATACTTACCTTCTGAGAGGAGGGCTACTTTTAGAAAGTGCTCTTACAGACATCACAGTAGAGCAGTGATTTCTGTAGGACTTTGCTAGTTAAAGCCCTCGCATCAAAAGAAACCAACAGTTGAACAGCTTGATACGTGAATCTAGATTTCACTGGTTTACAGCAGTTGCCTGTGTGAAAGTGAGGGAAAAGATACACAGTGGGAATAGTTACAGAACACTGAAACTCTAATTAGTCATAGATATTTCTGCAGGATACTGCATTCAACCATCAGTTACACGTAAGTAATCCCTTGTCCTACTGTTTTCATTAACTAAGATACATGTGGAGACTTGGCTTTGGTGAGTGGTCAGTGCCAACAGCATCTCAGAAACCTGTAGCCTCTTCATTTCCCCTGGAGAAAAATGGTTTTCACTAAGGAATGTGTCATGTAACAACAACAACTGTTAGGTGTTTCAGCTGTACAGGTGACGGGCACCTCACTGAGCATCAAATATTTGCATTAAGTGAGCTCTGGGCAATGGGAGTCCTGCAGATTCCTTTGTGAGAATTAACTAGCTGTGGTAACACTTCTTGAACGTGTAGATTATGTCTGAGATGTCTGATGACTGACTGCTTCGTGGATGTTGCTATGGCTAACTGACTGACCTTTTTTTTTCTGTCTGTTTTCCCTTCCTGCTCACACACTCTGGACAGGACAATCTTTGTTCCCCTTCTGACATTCTTCAGCTAAACCTCAGCGTTAAAAGAACAGTTGAGACTCTTCTTTCCCTGGGGACAGATTCAGAAGAATCCAGTCTTGTCTCCCTTTCCATTCAGCTCTGGGGCTTTGTGGTGTTTTACTGTACTCTAATGCTAACGCTCTGTATGTTCTATCGCTGGGTCTTTTTTCTCTAGCTGAAGGATAGTGTGGCCGCTTCCTCCCTCCATCACTCCGGTGCTTGGGAGAGGATGTAGTTTTTTGTCAAGACTGTGTGTATGAAGTGCTTTCCTTCCCTCTGATGGGGTAGAGGCGACAAGTACAATGTGTAAACACATTGATGCACCCACACGACCATCTGTGACATAATTCACATTTGCATTTGCTATGTCATATTGAGCAGATCTAAGGCTTTACAGGGGAGGAAGTGCTGTCCGTGGGCTGGAGCGAGGGACCGAGGTTAGGACACGTGGGTGCATGCTGTAGTCTGCTGACCAGCGATGTAGTGCTGGGAAGCAGCAGTGGCCGTTTGTGCCTCGGTTTCCCCATCTGTATAATGGGAACTGCACCCACTTTGGTAAATTACTTGCAGATTATCTGGTGAAAAGTGTTAAAGAATGCAAAGTATTTTTTTTCATTTTCGGTGTTCTTGATGAGATCTCACTGTCTTAGGAGACATGGTCTGGTAAGATTTGTCCGCAGGACTTTGTGAGTGATATTTTCTTTCTTACCCCCAGCCCCTTATCCTGCTTTTGAGAGCATTTGATTTCTTATATTTGTAGAATCTGGTGAATTATTTTGAGTCAGAATTTTTAAAGTAACTGTCAGTAAATCCTGAGCTACCTGAGCTTCATAACAGATCAAGCAGGAAATGTGCAGAGAAATCAAGCTCTTTAACAGCTTTGAGAGAAAAGTTTTCTGGGCAGAAGGAAAAGTCCTTAAGATTCTATCAGATGCCACAGAATGTCACAGCTTGTTACTGTGTTCTGGATAAAACTTTGAAAAAGCTTCTTGTGTTGCCACTTGATTGTGGGCACCCCACCCAATGCTTGTTCCGTGCTTATTCCCTTCTTCCTCTTACCCTGGCATTTTCAGAAACCTCTGTAACACACAATTGCAGAAATGTAAGTCCTGGCTGCACGATCACTCTTTGCTCTTTTACAAATCTCAGGTAGTGTTCTGTAAAGCTTCAAAGCTTTTCCCTCCCCAGGAAAAGCATCCTGGTGCTTTAATGCTTTAATGTCTCAGGGACACCTCAGAACTTCAGGGCACTCCCCATGTGATGTGCAAAAGACCATGTCTCCTCAGAGGGTAGATTGATTCAGGGAAGTCTGCTCAGAGAGCAGTGACAGGTAAGTGTTGAGTAAAACGGCTGTTCCAAATGTGTTTTCAATAAATTTCTGTTACATCTGAACATACAGTACATGGCTTGTAAGCCCGGTTTAAGTGGTGTTAGCATTCCGACATGAACCTGGCGACAGCTCTGAAGCACAGTTTAAGATACAAAGGAGTTTAGTTGCAAATGTGGTCGCTACCAGTAAAAATGTGTCATGTGTACATGGATCTCACAAGCTCTTGTAACATAAAGTGAGTGTTTAACAAAGGAGCGAGTAGAGGAGTTGATGCCCTCTTTCCAAATCACACAGTGGTCTGTCCAAGGAAAACATTGTTGAGGAGAGAGGGGACCTTTGACAGGAGGAGGTTGTTTTATTTTTAAATAAGCTATTTTTGCACTGCTTACTGGTATGAACTAAAATGAACTCGGTTCCTATGTTTCTTAACTTCTTCTAATGAACACTGTGATAAAAGCTGCAAGGGGTTTTACACTAACAGTGCCTTCCAGTTTTTAAACTTGTTTGTCATGCCTGTCTGTGGTATGGAGTCATTCCAAAGCTTTTCTCCTTATCTATATGCATACATAAGAAAAAAGATAAGGCGTATTTGCTCAAGTTTACAAGTATTTTCTCAAAAAGCACACTTCTTTCAAAATAACATAAATTTGCTGGAAGAAAAATGCATTTCAGCCTGATCATACAGCTTACTGTAAGAATTTCAGTCTGAATTCATTTGTTTTCTCTCCTCTCTGAGCTTTGTGGGAGGAGTGTTGGCAGCCACTGTTTATGCTGAAGGATTTAACGTCAAAAACCAGTAAAGGTTCAAAGAGTCAGAAATGCAGGTTGCTGTGGAAATAACACGTGAAAAATAATCTCCACAGCTCTGTAGGAAGGACACGCTTTGGTAATTTTCTACAGATACAGAGAACTGTTGGACATGTATCCTGACTGTTGTGGAGTGAGGATGGCCAGGATGTGCCAAGGACTTGTGTAGGATGAGGCTTTAAATCCATCTTAGACTGAGAATAGCACAATTGTTAATAAACAATTTGAAACCTCTTTTTGCATTTTGCGTATTACTCGTATTCCTTAGAATGATTTTGGAGGTAACCCGCTAAGCAGGTTGCTTCTGAAGGGTCCAGGAGTGGTAGTGACTCCCACGTCACGTAGGGTGGACATTTGCCTGTAAATACACTGTTGATTTCTCATTGCCTTGAACAAGAGAAATGGCATTTTCTACATTATGATCAAGGTTATTTCAGCCATAGCAAGTCTGTCTTTTTTTTTTTTTCCTTCCATAAAACAACTTGTGCTTTCTGTTTTCTCATGCCTTCCAAGGAATTTTGGTAATGATAGAGTTCGGCACATACATGCAGACAGAAGGACTTCCGATTGGCAGCATGTCTCATGAGATGAGAATTGCTTCTAAGTCTGATATTTCCTCTCAGGCTTGTTGCACAGTGTTTCCATAGCACACGCTATTTCATTCTCAGCTTTAAAGTAGGTCTTTCCTCATGTTTGATAGCAAAACAGGCTTGCTACGTGTGGGCTCCCTCAAAAAGGCAGTTGTGTTTTGGAAAGGCAGCCGTGGTTCCTTTCTTACTCTGTGGTGTTAGCAGGTTTGTCGTGTTGAAGCAAAGCTTTCCCCCTCCTTAAGCTCATCTACTTGGGGTTTCATAAACCGCTGCCATGTCAGCGTGGGCAGAGACAGAGGACAATTTGCTATTCTCCACTTCTCCCACAATCCTTTTTGAAATTCTTATTTGTATACTCTTATATACACAAGGATTACCCCAAGGCCTCCTCCTTTGAGTAGTGAAGTTCACAGTTCTTTAGCCACAAGCAGACATTTCATTTCATACCTATGTGTGCACCAGCTGTCCATAACATCTCATATTTCAGTCACCTTTTGCTTAATTTCTTTTTCTTTTCAGTTGAGTGTTTTTCATCCATATTGTTTTTGTCTTTGTTTTGTTCCCTATTCAGGAGCAATTATGTTTGCCTCTACATATTTTAGAAGAGAAGGGTTTGACACAGGTAGCTGTGACTGTCCAGGCGCTCCTGGAGCTGGCACCCCCAAAGCAGCAGCAACTTCACCACTTGTCTGCTGTGTAAAGACCTCCGGGACCTTTTGGGTTACCTTGGCTAAGCAGAAGGACGTGAAGACTTTACTGCCCATGCAGTGCATCCAAACACACAGAGCTCTGTTCTAAGGAAACGAGTTTCCAAGATTCCTGACAGGAATGTTTTACTTCATTTCTCCATTTTTTTTGGAGATCACAACAGTTTCCAATAACATTTTTATTATCAATATTTTTGCCCCTTATTTAAAAAAAAACAAAGTAAGAGTTCATTGGGAGGAGGGCAGGGAATTCCAGTGGCGGTTGGAGCCAGCTGTAGAAACTGACCTTGTAGCCTGAAGGCATGGGTGTAGAGTTCCAAAAGCCATTCCTTGGGGAATTCCTTTGTAAAAAAAAAAAAAAAAAAAAAAAAAAAAAAAAGGATGCTGCTGCGGTGAGCGCATGAGGAATGAAATTTCTTTCCTTCCCCCAGGGGTTCAAAGAAAGGGAATTTCTTTGCCTCCAAAGAACAGCTATTTCTATAATATATTTTTAAAATTGCAACACGCAATCTTAACCTGCAGTATTTGATAACAGGGTTGAAACTCATGTAGCTGTAACTTGTGTTGACATGTCCTCATTACTTAAAATTTGAAGGAAAAAAAAAAAGAATTAATTTTCTTTCCTGAGGGAAAAGATACTGTATGTTTTCTCTGCAGGAAACATCTTAGTAGAAGATACTAAACCAGAATTGTTCAGATTATATTACTCACATCAGCATTCTTGCTGGTTTCACTTTCTGTTTTGGTTTTAACATGTCTTTATCAAAAATTTTTTCTAACATCAGTGGAGGGAGAGCTCCTGCATCCTCTCACCTCCCCTCCCGGTCCCGTAGGGATGTGTTGGTTACTCGGTGGTTGTGTCACATGATGACTAGGTGGTGTCAAGAGCCATGTAAGTATTTTCACTGCAATGTGGAGAATCACAGCCTGCCACACTGATCATTAGAAACCCACTATCAAATAAGTCGTTTATTAGGGGCTGAGGCAACCTCTACACACCTGCCGGTACCAGCGAGTGTCCCAGCCACTCATTTTAAGAACACAATTACTGAATTCCTACAGCTCAGCTGCATATTGCCAAAGCAGCAACCTGCTGCAAAAGGTACCTTCTGTGTGTGGGTTTAACAAGGCTTTAATAAATAAAGCCTTTTATCATTGGCATTTTTGTAGAGATGCACTGGTTTTACTGAACAGCCATTACTTCCTTGCTCTTAACATAACAGAAATTCAATATACAGGAGTGGGAGAGGCAGCCGACAAGCTTTGCATTGTGCTGCAGAGTTGCCCTGCAAAACACGGACTAGCTCTGCATGCTCTGATCCTAGTGATGAGGCCAAGCTCACAACCAAATCAGTTGCAGTAATTTTTTTTTTTTTCTCCCCAAAAAGACCTTGCAAAGTCCTGTTCTCCACCCATGCAGTTCCTCTGTTAGGTTTTGGCCAATTTAAAGCATCCCAGAATGTTATGCTACTAATAGGTGGTGCCTGGGGTCGGAGACCAACTTCAGGCATCAGAGGTGTGGCATCTGGGGGAACATTTCAAGCAGAATACACCAAGAGGATGTCACGGGATCAAAGGAAGGACAAGAAATGAGAATGGAATAGCTAAAAGCCCTTTTTGCAGAAGTAAACCTGCCATGGGAACACTAGCAAGGGCTGGTCTTAGCTGGACTTTTCCCCTTTGCAGTTTCCGCTCTGTTTTGCTTCGTGTATTTTTTTCAAGGTCCATTGTGGTGACTCTTGAATCCCTTATTTCACATAATAATTCCAGTCGCTTCTTATTGGCATTGGCTGACCATGTTGCAAGTGGAGGAGGACACCTGAAGGGTATTTAAAACTGCACAGCTCAAAGGAGAAACCTTTTTGGGCTTGGCCCTGAGCCCTGCAGGGATGGCAATAACTTGCAATGCACATGGGATGAGAACAGCTCCATAAATTCCTCCTGAAGCAGGTCTGGTGTTTCATTCCATCTGGCTTGCAGGGAGTGGTGGTAGTTCTTAAAGGATTACTCGAAAGTGTCTGAAGGCTCTGCTGTAGTTTGCTGAGTGGAAGGTTTGCCACTCGCGGCCAGCAGCACAGACCACAGCTCCCGAGGGGGGCACTGACTTCATCTTAGTTTTCAACATTAGGTCACATGTATTGTTACGGGGGCACGTTAACTTTTTAATAGCACACCTTTCGTGGGCTATTTAAATACTCCCGTTTTAAGAAAACCATTCCCTTCATGGAACGATGAGGGCGTGTCGTGCGCCCCGGTCCAGCTTTCAGCCCTTGGGGAAAATGAAACTTAACAGTATTCAGGTTGGTGGAAGTTTGACAGTTCATTAGTACTATATTTTTAGGAATTAACGGGGTGGGGAGTTGAGCCTGACCTGCAAGAAGTGGCCATTCCCTGGCTGACAGAGCCGCTCTCCGGCGCAGGCAGAGCGGCTGCCTGGCGGGGCCCGCGCCGTGTCCCCGTATCACTCTGTTCTACCACCGCTTCGCTCTGGCAGTTCCAGTGTACGTGGTCATGTTAGTTCAGTGTTTATAATCCCATGTTTTCATGCTGGCATCCACTATATTTTGACCAGATGTTTAAAACAAAAATCCAAACTGGACATTTCATCATACGGTTTATTTAAGGTGTTATACCAAAGCCAGCTTCGGCTCTGCTCTGCAAAATGGGTTGGGATTTTTCAGTGTATTTATGTGCAATTTTTGTTGTATCCCGTGAAAAGAATATTATAAAGAAAATGTCTATAAAATTCTATGTCATGTTAAAGCAGAGAGGCTTTCCTCTCTGGGGCATGTGTGTTGGCGGACATGGGAGGAATCCATCGGAGTGTGCCGTGCTCGCTGGTGGTCGTACCCCAGCTCCATTGTGTCACCGTCCTCCCTTGAGCCCTGAGCAGCGTTTGAGGCTCAGCCAGGTTACACGCTCCCGGTGGAGCAGCGCGGGCACTCGGCAGCCCCGATGGCGTTGTGGCGGTCAGGGCAAAACAGCCGGGGTTTGGGTCTTCCCCTTGGGAAGCGAGAGGCTTTCGTAAAGGCCCCCGCCTCAGTGGCCGGCTGAAAATCCATCAGAGACGGCTCTTTACCGCGCTGAGAACACCTCTGCTCTGGGTCGTGACACAATGGCAAATGGTATTTTTACCCTTTTATGACTATAAATGGGTCTGCAAAAAAAGTGTTTTAGAAACAGAGGACTTTTAAGGTGAAATCGGACATCTAAAAGATTCTTTTGTATAGATATTGTGATGTTTTACAAAGCGATCTAATTTTGTTGTTTCTGCAAACAGTGTAAACGTGTAATTAATAAAGGATTTTAAAGTTTCATCCCATGCTGTCTGTAAATACATTCCGTAATTTCTGAGTCTGTTACATATAAATGTGTCTGAATATTGTACACTTTATTTTAAATTGCCTGTATTCTGCCAGTAGCGTGACGTTCTAGCACATTGATAATATAAAAGGAAACCATGGGTAATTTGAAATAAAGTTTTAAAACTTACATGAATTGCAGCATCGCGTCCTGCTGGTTTTGCGTTGCATCAGCAAATGTCGCATCCCCTGTGCCGGGTGTTCATTCCCCGTCCCCACCCTCACAGCTGCCACTTAATGGACATGATTTCTTTCTCTAGTCTTCATAGTTAACCAGCGTAGAACAGTCCCAGTATTTTTACACACGTTCTGCAGCCACGTCAGAAGCTTTTCCTTGAGGATACTTTTTACCTTCCCCAGACGCTGAGAAGCAGTGATTTCATACAGAATCCTTTGCTCCTCCCTCCCCAGCCCTGTCTGTTTGGTTTTTTTACTCTCTCAAAGTAAAACGTACACTCTAGGTTTGGGCAGTTTGCAGCTGCCAGTACTGCTGCTCCTTGCTCTTCTTGTCTCTTGCTTGGTTTTATCCTGTTTTGGATTTGATCTGTAAAACTTGCACCCCTGCTTCATGCCCCCCCCAGCACTTGAAAGGTTTGTTCTTATTAGCCAAAATCGTTACTCCTCGTTTCTTCCCTCCTCAGAGAGAGGAGGGAAGCGTATCTTATGAGGAGTGGCTGAGGGAACGGTGACTGGTTTAGCCTGGAGAAGGCTGAGAGGAGAGACCTTATTCGTCTCTACAACTCATGGAAGGAGGTTGTAGAGAGGTGGGTGTTGGTCTCTTCTCCCAAGGAACAAGTGGTAGGATGAGAGGAAACGGCCTCAAGTTGCGCCAGGGGAGGTTTAGACTGGATTTTAGGAAAAATTTGATTTCTGAAAGAGTGGTCAAGCACTGGAGCAGGCTGGCCCGGGAAGTGGTGGAGTCACCATCCCTGAAGGTGTTCAGAAACCATGTAGATGTGGCACTTCAAGACATGGTCTAGTGGTCATGGTAGTGTTGGGTTGATGGTTGGACTTGATGATCTTGGAGGTCTTTTCCAACCTTAAGGATTCTATGATAGCTTGGGGGGGGGGATTGTCTGGAATTTTTTTTTTTTTTTTGGCTAGTTGTGTTTTTAAAAAAGCAAGACCTAGAAATTACTGGAGATCCACAAACCCTCCCTACTTCATACTGCTGCATACACCCCTAGTACTGGTCCCTGCTCACCAAGCTGCTTTAGCATCCTTTTTTGACCTCCTGGTGACTCCATCAGTCACTTGGGACAACTCCGTTCGTGCCTCCATGGGGCTGCCCAGTGCTCCTCTGCTGTTCATTTCTCCCCATCTGACTAAAGCCTCTTCCTGACCAGCTTCTCAGGCTCCAGCCTTTCTCCTCCATTCACCTCCCTGGAAACCAGCTTCTCCAAAGGGCTTGTGATTTCTGGCTTGCCCTGCAGCAGGTATCATGGACGTGCACTTTGATAATATCACTCCACGGCTGGAAGAAAACAAAGCAGTGTTTGCCAACCCTGGCAAAGTTCCTCCAGACTGCTGGGTTGGGGATGCTGCTCTCCTGCCCCATCATCACTGGACGCGCTCTGCCTGTTTACCTGCTGTGCAGCCCACGAACCAGGAGTGCCCCGTGGTTCTGACCACACAAGGTAAGGGCCGTCAGGAGATCATCTTCTCTGGGGTGTGCTGGTGCAGTGGAGGAGGCTGGGAGGAGCTGGACAGATGGGCGGCAGCATGGCCATGGTCTCCAGGCAAAGGCCTGCTGCTCTTAGCGGAGAGGTGTAAGCTCGTGGGGGTTCAGCCAGGTTAAAAACCGGTGCCCCCGTCACACCATCACCCAGTGGCCAGGACGCTCGTCTTGGGACTCTATTAGATTTTGGCACTCCCCACCTTACTGGACTAGCAAACCCTGTTCTACCATTGCTTTGGTTTTATTTTTATCATTTTTTAAAGAGAAAGCAGCTTTTCCCCTATACACACAGAGCTTCCTAATTTTGGAAGCATACTGCTCTGCCTCATAGGCACCAGCCCCTCTCCAGAGAGAGTTCTGAGCCAAGAGCTTTCTGCTCGTGATTTCAGTCATCTCACTTGAACTTTAGAGCTTCTGGCACAGCTCAGCTTGGACGTGAGGCTGTTTGGCTGGAGCCAGCCCGGGCTGGTCACGAAGAGCACAGCAAGACATTGTACAGCTCGCTGTCCTGCGTGGGAGCGTCAGAAACCAGCCAGCTCAACTGCAGGGCTAATTCTGCTTTGTGCGCAGGCCTGCCTGCCGGACACAAGAGCTTTCCTCTTGCTTTAAAAAGCAGCGCGCTGCTCCCCAGCAGCTTCGCTCCCTGCCCGCGGCCTGTCCCGATGCGCAGAGACAGGGGCTGGGTTCGGCTGTGACAGACCAGCCCCTGCAGCGGCGCGGCCGGCTGTCTTTTTCCATCGTTCCTTCCCTGGCTCAGAAGGTATTTGGAGCTGTTCTGTCTCTGCGCTGACATTTCACGGGGCTGTGGGAATGGAAACGTGCGTGCTTTGAGTGCCCTGGTGTTCACACTGCGGGCTGTCAGCGGCTTTCCCCCTGCCAGCCCAGCGCCGGCACTGCCAGCGGGGAGAGCTGCTTGAGCCCCGCTGTGGGCGGCTTGGCCACCCTGCCTTACTCAGCACCACGGCAAACGCCAGCGCTCCAGCCGTGGCCAGTGCGCTGGGGTCTGCAGAGGAGGTTCTCGGTGCAGTGTCCCATGCAGGGGAGTTACTGGGCTGTTGACAGGATGACCTCCCACCAGTGGTGGTGTTTCCGTAAAGCACTTTGGGGATACAGCATTTCTCGCTGCTTTGATGCAAATCCCCTTTCTGCCAGAGAAACGTGTCTCTGCTGTACAAAGGCAGCTTCAAGACCTTAGTTACTGCAGCTTCACCTTAACTGTGTCTGTCATGAGCCGTGTTCTCCACAGTAGCCTGAGCTCTGGTAAATGGTTTATTTTGTCCTGTCGGAGAGACAGACAGACAGACGGCAGTGCCCTGCCCAGCAACAGCCCTGGAGCACATCTGTGGCCAGGTTTCTTTATTTATCGTGTCTTTTTCTTTGCTCCAAATTTCTTCTTTTCCCCTTTTTCTTTCTGCTTTGATTGCCGTTTCTCCAGAATCTTCCTGAGGGCCCGGTAGGGGCCAAGGTTTCTGCGGACCATTGTACCTCTCCACCAGGCCTGCAGCTGGAAACAAGAGAGAGAGATCTCAGGGAAAATCACTTGCTGGGGTCCCTGGTACAGCGCAGTGGCCAGAGCATCTCTCCTGCCCTCGCCAGCTGCAGGAGGGAACCCCTGGCCACACAGCAGCAGTTGGACCTGTGCTGGTTGTGCTGAAGATAGCCACATCTGGGCTGAGAGCATCTGTTGCTGGTGCAAGGGGACGAGCAGGGGAACTGCCCCCTGGCCCTCCCTGTATCGCCCGTGCAGTGGGGCTGGTGTGGTGGGCACAGCCCCAGATCATTTGAGAAGACCGGCTTCTCCCCTTTTGCCCCCCTCTCAGGCTTTGTCTGCCCTATGCTGGTGCTACCCCACACCTGCCAACTTCCTTGGGCCGTTTTCTCCCTGAACAAGGCATGTGGTGCGGATTGTTAACTCCCAGCTGCTGATGGGGCAGCGCTGCCTCAGCTATGCTCCCCTTTACCTTCAGGATGCTCTTCAGCTCCAGGGCATCCTGCTCTCGTTGCCTTCTTTTAGCCTTCTTTTCTGCTCGGTCACTGATGATGGTTTCCTCGAGCATCTGGCACTGCAGGATAGCACAGGGGTGGCAACAGCCGCATGGGCTTTTCCAGCCTTAATGATTCCATGAAGAACACATCCCCTAAACTGGAGGGCCAACCTTCGAGGCTCACTGCCCAGCAGCTTGCTCAGGGCAGGGCTCATCTGGACCTGGGTGCAGGGAGTCTTGCCTGCTGGTCTCATCCCCGCTACCTCCTTTCCCAGCCATCTGGGGCTGCTCCGGCCTGTGGGTCACCGTGCGGGTCCCCACCCTCTGCAGCAGGGAGCTCTCTGGCAGCCCAAGGGGAACGGGTAAGAGTGGACCTTCCTCCCCCACCTCCTTTATTTGACCTTTCCTGAATCCAGATGGCAAGTGTTGCTCATTACCACCGCCAGTCCCACGGCACTGAGAGCTGCTGCCAAAGTGAAGCCTCTCACGGCCTGGGTGTAATTAACCCTCTGATCCTGTGCTGCAAAATGGCTGTCTGATGGCGTCTCAGGCAACAGATGGTGGTGGGAAGGACCCGCGCACCCCCAGGCTGGGCAGCAGATGATGTACAAACACACTTGGGACACCGAGATGACAGCGTACAGAGTGAAAAATCAGCCCACAAGCAGGGAAACATCTAACTCAGTCCCATCGGTGACAGTAAGGAATGATTACAAGTTAATTCCTTCTGGTTAAAAAAATGCCCCTTTTTCCAGCCACTTCTCCCTGCCCTGCGCTGCCTGCTCCGCTGCGCCTGCCTCGCTGTGACCAGCGCCAAGAAACCAGCGTGGGGCAGGATGGTTTTGACTGGAATCGGTTCCCTTATACCAGAGCACTGTGCAACTGTGAGTGTGCGTCTGCAGCAGGGCCTGAGCAGCCTCTTCTGGTCTCAGCCTGTCCTACCCCCATGTTGGTAGAAGGAGCAGATTTGTCCAAACTAAGGCAACAAACTAAGGTGAGGCACACTGATGGGATGGGACCGTGTCTTTGCCGCTTACAAAGGCTGTCAGTAGCTCTCTGATTACTTGTTGGTATTTGAAAATAGCTGTAGGGGAAGCACCGTCATCCCTCAGTGTCACAAATGGCAAATAGAAGATGACTGCTGGGTCGCTGCCCTCCGAGAACCAGTGCTTATAAATCGCACCCAACACTCGAGGTAGGAAGCAGCCAGGACGCAGTTTTGCATGGCTGAGCATGGAGATGCTGCTGCTGTCTCACCTCCTCAGCAAGTCTCTGCAGCATTTCCAAGTTGTTTGCCTTTGACGCTTTTAGGGCATCGAGTTCTTTGTCTTTGGCGTCTGTGTCGTTTTCATACTTGTCCACCCAGTACTCCAGCTTCTCTTCCACCTTCTACACAAGGACAGAGCAGTGCTCAGCACAGCACAAAGTGTACAGAGGAAAGGTTTGCTACTAATGTGGCCTGCTATCAGGGTGCTGTAAGAGTCCCATAAATTTTGCATGGTCAGCGTTTCCTCATCCTGAAAGGGTCAAACCCCTCGGACTAGTGATAAATTACTGGTGGTCTGCAGGTTCCTCACTGGGGGTTCACCATGGAAGGTGCAGCACTGGGCTGGCGATGAGGAGAAGACTAGGTTGGGCTTTCAGAGGTGCACAAAGAAAGGAGAAGCAAGACGGGGGGTGGTTTTGTGCACAGTCAATCCTAGCGAAGTGACAACCAGAAGCTTTCTTTTGTGTGTATACAGAGGGAAGAGGGTTAAGAAACAAGAATTTTTCAGTGAGAAAGCTTTTATTTTCTGTCTGTCTCCCTGCCCACTCTCTGGATTAAGCTCAGTGCACCAGGAATAAGGTCCCAGGGGACAGCACTTCACACTGTTTCAGGTTGTACACTTGGCTTTGTCTTGCTTGTGAATAGGAGGGCAGGTGTTGCTGAAACACTCACCCAGATGACTTCCTCCCATTCACAAATAACTTCTCCATAGCAACAACCATGATTGCTTGCATGGAAAAATAATCTGAGGAAAAGCATCAATCTCATTACAGCATCACAGCTGGACACACAAGGGAGATGGGAGGACATGGTCATCCTCTTCTCTGTGAGCCCCTGTAAAACCACCAGCTGCTGTCTGGGGCTTGTACTTTGCCTTCTGGTAGAGGTCAAATAGGCTGCAGCTTGTACTGGTAAAGCCCCCTCACTATGAAGTGTTGACCAGACTAAGGCTCTGGGATGCAGAGGACACTATTTAGTTGCTCACAAGATAGAGCACTTTTTTGCACTTAAATTACATTAAAAAAAAAATATTATCTTCTATTAAATTTTGTCCTGGCAGTGATGTTAGGTACCCCACAGCAGTACAGGTGTTCTCCCAGTCATGCGGTTTATGAGATGCTTTCCAGTGTTATTCACTGTAACGGGCACTGCTGTTGGTGGCCGGAAAGCTCAGAGCCTCTGGATCAACAGCACAAGGACATTCATGGTTGTTTGCTGCTGAAAATGGGTACAAGAATTGTGAGTTAGCAATTACCCGGCCCCTGATTCTTCCTCAGATTAAGATAAGGCAAAACTGGGCTGACGGTTTGTGTCATTTCCTTCTTAATGGCCTGTTTGTGGAACTGCTGCCGCACCTTGTGCGGCGTAGCACTCCGCTGAGTCCCTGGGAGCCCCAGCTACTGCCAGGGCAGGTCCAGACAAAATCCCAGTTAGCTGAATGCAGCTATCTGAAGGAGGAAAAATCCCTAACACCTGAATAAACAATGCTAATCATTACCTAAACTCTATTTAAGGAAATGTATCCCAGTGTAACAAATCTCAGGTCTGGGAGAGGTGGGTTAATTAATGCTTGAGGATAAGCAGTCACTCAAACAGCAGCAGTCACGAACCTGGTAAATTTGGTGGAGCAATAACTGGTTTTCTTTAGTCACTAACCGATGATATAATGTTTATCAGTTGCTATTTTAAGCTCTAACAGACAGTCACACATACCTGATAGTATCGCCTGAGGAAATTTTCAATCTCCATGTGGACTCGAATCTCCTCATCAGTTTTGCTCCTCAACTTCTGTGATGAGTGTGGTTAGAAAACATGAGAGACAGTGTTAGTGCACGTGTGTGCACACGTGCTGCTGGAAGCTGAGCTGGTGAGCAAGAGTGCAGGAGCCCTCTGTGTAGTCCACGTTCCCCCAGTGACAAAACTAACAGAGGCAGTCCTTGCCTCTGGGCCATCCATGAGAAAAGGACAACTAGATCAGGCCTTGAGCAGTCAAAAAAACCCCATGCTTGCAAAACCAGAACAGTTTTATAGTCCAGTTCACCTTATGGCCGCATTAACAGTTCTATCAGCATCATGGGCTGTGGGCAACGCTGGAAGCTCAGGGTGCTTATGTTGCTAAACAGGCTTGTAACTGCACCCTTTGGACATAGTTACGCCTCTGTTTCACTAACGTTGTAACTACACCCTTTGGACACAGTTATGGCTCTGTTTCTCTGACAGAGCTATTGGTGTAAGCAGTCCCTGCCTCCAGCCACCATCTCCTGCAGCCATGCCATCTGTGCTGTTTGCAGGACCATACAGAGAAGCAGTGGAAGACGTAAAGACTTCTAACCTGGGTGAGTTTCCTGATCCAGTTCCAACAGTTGTGTTGGTGACTCTGATGGAGAACAGTAAAGGGCATCTGGGGAGTGAGGGAGGGCTCTTGCCTTACTAGCTGGAGATGCCTTCCAGCAGGGGCTGTGGGGAAGGGCTTACCTGAAGTTCCTTGTCCAGGACATTCTCTGAATTTCTGCACTTCTTCTGGGTCTGGTGGACCTGGAGGTCTGTGCTTTTCTTCATGTAGCAGCTCTCCATGTCCATTTTGGCCTTCATCTCTTGGAGTTCGTCTTTGAGGTAAACAATCATGCTGTCTCGGTTCTAGGGGAGGAGACAGAAGAAGCACAAAAGCAAGCCTGGAGACTAAGGTCAGCTCACTGTTTCTTAATCACTTCACTCTCTGATAAACTCAGAAGAGACAAGGCTTCACACTTTTCCCAGAATGTTGCTCCGTTTCAATCTCTACTTCAAAGGGAAGTTTGGTTTGTAACCCATACAGAAGGCAATAAACCCATCAGCGAGGAGTAATTACCACTGGAGAGGGTGGAGTGATGAATACAGTGAGACAAGAAGCCAGACCTTCTGGTCTCTGGGCCAGGAATAGATTCAGGCATGCTTATTGTAAGCACGAAAGAAGCCAAATAATTTCAGCTGCTTAAAGTTAGGCTTTACTAACCTCCTGGATTAGGCCGTCTCAGCAAGTGAGCATCTGTAAGAGGAGGATAATGCCTCAGCCCCATGTAAGCCAAAGTTTGATTTCCTAAAGTATACTCTATTCCTTGGATTAGTTTTTTTTTCTAGTCATGCAGCAACTGTATAAACACAACTTTAGGAACAGGTGAAAATCTAATCTTATCTCGCTCGTATGTTTAAACAGTTCTCTCTTGAAATCTTACCAGGTAGATGGTGCCTGCCTTGGTATAAAAGCATACACCCAGGGCAAGGAAGAAGTGCCAAGGAAAAGCTGGCTGTGAGCTCCCAGCCTCTCCACATGCCTTGTTTCACAATGGAGCTGAGCTCTCCTGGGGGAATTCTGTCCCTGGCAGCTCCCCCACGGGCAAGAATCCTGAGCCAATGTGCCCCATTTGTCTGGCTTTTGGAGCACGCTCAGGAAGCAAAGTGCATTTGGTTGACTGGGATTGTTGTTTTGTTTACTCCTTTTAAATTATTTTATTTGAGTAACAGATATAAGTTCCTTAATCTGGGGTTGGAACTTGGAAAAGAACCGCCTGTAAAATTAAAAACTCTAGACTTTTGTGCTAAGAGTTAAAAAGGTCATTAAAGTCTCCTGTGCGATCAAACTTAATGCCTCTGGTTTGGCACCCAATTGCTCCATTACAGCCTTTCTCTTTGCTTTCCTGCCATGCTATGACGGGTTTGACATTCATCACCCAAACCCTGCAGCTGAAGATGAAGTACAAAAGTGCTGGCATTTAAATGTTTTGAAGCCCACATATCTTGTCTCTGAAGCACCCTCGCATTCCTTAGCTGTTTAAACATGGAAAGATGCCACAGGAAGAAGCCAGCTCAATACTGCTGTGTTTAAAAGCCTCTGCAGCATGACTTATTTGGAAAAGGTTTCCTTATAAGAAGAGTTTGGAATAGTTGAAAGGAAAATCCTGCTCTCTGCAGCCCTTGTCGGACATAGTTAGGAAGAGTAAAGTATATTTATAAGGTTCAGGGCAATTAGGGGCCTTGGCTGATGCTGTTTTGTGGGTTTAAAAGTCATGCATTCAAGTTTTTTTGAAGGTTTCCAACATCAGATATGATTTTACAGCCATATCATCATATGACTGCAGACAGCTACAAACCGGGTCTATTTATGCCCTATTAAGGTTCTGGTAATGGCCTTTGTTTTCCCTGGTGTGAAATTTTGGTGGACATTGGGAGGGGTTGTGTTCCTTCCTGGTCAGTAGACATGGGAGGTGACTGTACTGCTTTATTTTGAGATTGTCTTCCAGTATTGTGGTGGAATCATGTCTAAATTGAGGGGCTGGCAGAGAGGCTGGGGAGATGCTAATGAAAAACACCATTTTTTTGTGGTGCCAAGGCTCAGCAAAGCCAAGCGCTATCTACTAAGGATCTGCAAACAGGTCAGAAAAGAAGGTTCAGCCTGGGTTACAAACAACTGGGATATTAGGGAGGTGGGGCACAGCACAAACACTTCACCAGGTTATTTTCCTTTTCATTTCATTTTTCAGTAAAGCAGAGGGAAAAATGATTTTGATTCCAGCGCCCTGGGCCTCAGCTGGGACGGGGGCCCATGTGCTCTGTTTGCTTTCTCTGTTGTATAGCATGTTTGTGGTTTGGATTTGGTCTGCGGTGTTGTAAAATGTCTTAGTTAGAGGTGGGGACTCAGTTACACAATCCAAAGCAGACGGGAAGTGAAATGCAAGACCCCACTGGTGGTTTAGAGCAATGCATTCGCTTGGGGAGGGAAAGTCGGCTGCAGGCGTGTGGGCAGCCACGGCAGCCAAGCTGATGGACCTGGCGCGGCAGAGCTGCGGCACAGTCACCGCTTGGCTGCGGGTAGTAAATGCAGCAGTAAATGCCCACAAGCTGTGGGCAGCAACTGCAGAGTATGCTGTCCCCTGAACTTCAGCGACGGACACTGGGAAAAGGAGTTAATATTTATTCATTCGGGTTTATCATAGCAAAGGTCCCAGGCAGGACACGGAGCACAGTTAATGCAGTAAAACCCTGGGGCTGCTTATTTGGGATGACTTCAGTGCTGAATCTGCCAAACCAAAGATGCAAAATCATGCCTCGTGTGTCCAGAACTATCACAGAACCGTCAGGGACCAAGATAAAAACCCAGGAACTAGTTGTCAAGAGCCAGTCGGCTTCGCAAGCAGGTAAACAAGCTGATTTTGTCTGATCTCTCAGCTCGCAGCCATCGGCTCAGAGGCCTGTCTGCTGCCATCAGCCAGTGCCACAGGAGCCTGCCCCACAGATGCTGTCTGGCTGCAAAAGCGACCGCTGGAGAGGGCCTGTGCCCTCCCTCCTGTGTTCTCATTTACTGTGATTTCTCTCTCCTGCAAGTGCCACTGAGATCTCTCCGCTCCTCCACTGCATTTAACAGTCACTTCAAATCCAGCTGGTTACCAAAATAGCAAGCAGGAATAAACAGTCGGAGGAATTCCTCCAGCTGTTGGCTGAGCCCCCGCTGCCAGCAGCACGCCCAGCGCCCGACACTTGGCAGGCCGGGGAGCGGGAGCTGCGAGCAGGCAGCGAGCGGGCAGGGCGCCTTGCTGCCGGCCTCCTGCTCCCGCACCGAGCGTACCAGCCCCAGCCTCTCCACTGGCAGCTGTGCTAGCTCGGCTTGCGAAGCCCAAAGACATGCTTAGATCTACACCCCTGCCGCGGCCCGCAGGACTGGCGCCCCCGACACCACAGCGCGCAGCCCCACAGACACTTCGGTAAGGCCGTAGCCCACGTCTCTGTCCCAGCTGCCAGAACGTCCCGTGCTGCACACCCCTGAGAAATGCCTCAGCCGAAAGGACAGTAGGCCTGGAAGCTCACCCAGCTTCGACCTAACAGCTTCTGGAGCCTCCTGCTAGCTCATCTCCATCTCCTGCAGGAGCGAGCTGTGCGAGGGGCGGTTTGCTGGCAGAGGGAACAGACCTGTTGGCAGCAGCGCTCTTGTGGAAAGCCCTTTCCCTCTAGAGCTACGTTTGGATCTTGTGCACCACCTCCAGGTCCTGCTGAGCTGCCCTGTGGCTTGGCCAACAATGCAGTGAAGTCACCCAGGAGCTCAGGCCCATCCCGAACTTCGTGCCTTCTACTCTAATCTCCTGGTGCATTTCTCCCATAGAAACATGCACTAGTGGGTGCATGTTTAAATGTATATACATTTAAAACATTAGCCCAGAACACTTCATTGATGTGTTTGTCCTTCTGGGGAAGGATAAGAGAAGACACGTGATGGATTTTAAACTAAAAGCAGGACTGGGTGGTGCACTGGTATGGTGGACCTGGGTGTGTTATGATAGCCCACACAGAATAAAAGTTATGGACCTGTTTTCACATGATGCAACACCTTGGTTTTCTGTCTGGTAGGCAGCCTGCAATATTACTAACTAGACCATGACTTGCACACACGTACGGCGTGAGAATAGCACAAAACCTACAGGACATCAAAAGTCTGTGAGTGAAGAGCAATGCAGGAATTCTAGAGCTTATATTTCCTACATTTTTATGTTAAACTATATAATCCTATCTGACGTTAGCTTGTTTCAAAATCTGCACAGGCTGCCATCACCTGCCCCGGAGACCGGAGAAGGTGAGTATTTTTGTACAAGCTGGACAACAAGCACTGCGGCAGCAGAGAACTCCTGCAGCCAAACTAGAGCTGTCGATGATGCTCCTGTGGGGAGGGTAAGGAGCAAAACCAGACAGATCATTTCAGCTCCTTCAGAGAGATCAGTGCTTTCCAAGAGGAAAGAAAACAAAATAAATAAGACCATTTAGCATTTGATTTGTGTTCCATTAGAAAGAAAAATGAGCCGAGCAGGCTAATAGAGCATTAATTAGCATCTCATTAAGAGGCAGCAAGGCTGAAAATGCAAACATACAGGCAACATGCATGAAGCAAAGACCATGTTTTTCTGGTTCCATGATTAGATTTGCTTTTGTTTTCTCATCCCCTGGACTGGAGACAAGCATGTAGGCTTTTGTCTACAGGTCTGTGCATTATTATTGTTCAAAGTACTCCAAAATGAGCAAGCTGTATTTTTGTTTTTAATTAGTTGGCAAGGTGACAAATCATGCAAGTGTCTGTAAAACTGCCTATGGGAAAATCCCATACAAAGCAAATAGAAATTATTCTCCCTTGGAAGACACACTGAGACACCATTATTTTTGGCACAGGAGGAAAGCAGTACTTGAAAGTAGTCTTGTCTTTGATTTGTTATCAAAGCTGAGACTACAAGAAAGCCCAGAAAAGGATTTTTAGGCTGGAAAAATAAAAAACAAAATCGCAGATGAGTGCAGATCCCACTTGATAAGGCAAAAAGCGAGAACCAAATTACCAGAAGGTACTGAAAGGACACAGAGAAGAGCACCCTCTCAGCACGGGAGCTACAGACCTTCTTATGACTGCAAGAGGTAAGGGAGGTGCAGGACAGGACACAGAGAAGTGCCCAGCCTAGACTGCACAGGGCTAGGACACGGCAGCTAGTGCTAGATGGGCTCTTATACACCAGTCCCTAAAAGGCATTAAACCAGAAATGGATATTTCTGTTGTGTGCACAGGCACTGTGAGGTTTGAGGAGCACTACACAGAAGAACTATCTCATGATTTTCACTAGCTTGGGGAATGGGAGAACAGGAGCTTCCCAGGAGCCATCAGAATCTGCCTGAGAAGGGACAACGTGCAGAAGCAAATGGGTAACATACAGTCTCCAAGTTTTTTTCATTTAACTGCCACACAGATGTCAAGGGACTTTGGGATTGTTCCATAGGGCCTGGAAATAGGGCCCCATACCATTTCCAGTGGCAGTAAGTATATGTTGCGGTATACAGCTCCCCTTTTCAGTCCTGGCTCTGACCTCTATATCCTTTAGATGTTCTGTTCAAATCTGTAGGGGAAAAAAGTTCATCCTGCATTTCTCTTTTAGTTCTCACAACTGTTCTTTCTTGGTGTGTCTCCTAACTTGCTAACTTTCCATTTCCTTCAGTGACTCCTCTTCCTTCTCCTCTCTGTTATGTCCACAACTTTTTTTTCCAAGTGTTCTTTTCATCTTGCTACACTTCCCAGTGTATGTTATGCATTGCCAGGATCTCCACTAGTAGATGAATACTGACCTACATTAATTTTCCCATCTTGTACATTCCTGCTTTCTTCTCTGCTGTTCTAATACCTCCCCTGGACTTCAGGTGTTTTGTCAGTTATAGATAGCTGTGTACATTACTCATGGATCCTTCATGTTCGTACAACCATACTCTATTTACAATTAAACTTTCCACTGCAGATACATCTGTGCTGCCAACACAAAACCTTTATGTTCTATAAACTGTACTTCACCAGCATGTCAGTGGCTTAAAATTCCTCTCTGTAGCCAGCTGTATCCTGGCTTGGTTACTGTCCACGCTTTTGTCCAAAGACAAAACTCAGTGATGCTGATTCTTTCCTCAGAAGCCCTTGCTGTCCTTCTGCTCAGTACTGAACCAAGCATCAGATTCTTGTTCCTGGCATAGCTCTGAACCCACCTGCCTCTGGAGGGCTAGGCTACATAGCCTGTTTCTGCACAGATCTGTGTGTGCTTCTGCTCTGACGGACGCGTGAGTGTCAAGTCTGAGCTGTCTGGTGAGCATCAAAGTGACCAGAGAAATGCCATTCAATCGACCTGCGCTTGTGTAGCAAGTGTGACATTTCCAGAATGCCCCAGATTTACCGTGCGTGCACACACCATTTACATGCTGCAGACAGAAGGGCTGAAGCTTTCCAGAAAGATCAAGTTGGCAGCATATGTGCAACAACATTAATCTGCCCTTGTTAGGACTCCCATATTTGGGACTTTCTAAGCTCTAGAAGCCTAGAAAAATAGATTAAAATAATGAAATTTTCCCCTGACAAAATTGGAGGTAGAAAGATGGCATTCCTCTATGCCAGGTGTCTATCTTTTTCACTCCCTCATCATCACACTTTCTTCTGTGCCAGGTGCCACGTCTGCATGATAAGTATGACAGAATCTCAGATTCTGCTATCTGCAGATAACCTCTTTCCTACTGATTGCAGATGTCTGTGCTTTGCTGCTCCCCGCAGCGTTTTGGGGGTATTCTAGTTTGATGATGATCTCTCAGGATTATGAGCATTTTGAGCTTCCATTTGAAAACCGTTGGACTCTGTTCTTAGAGTCATTAGCAGGTTTATTCAGAATACAAATCTTTATTGCAATTACTCTGCTTTTATGTTCCTAAATCATGGATCACTATGTAGGCCACACATCCTCTCATCGCCTGAGTGCTAGGGAGGCTCTCAAGCAGCAGAGGGGAGCTTGCTAACAGGCTTCCCCCCTGGCGTGATGCCCAGTGCTAAGTGATCTCACCTGAAGTTCTATTTCAGTTTCTTTCTTGACGTCTTGCAGCTGTTTCTCAAGTGACTTTATCTCCTTCTTTCCTTCCTCCTCCCTGAAGAAAAACAGGACAATACAATCACTTGAATATATAAAAAAAAGACAAGAGCTGTTTACCTAGAAGAAGTTCCTGTCTCCTGATGCATTGCGGTGCCCAGCTGAGCACCGCCGCACTTATCCTGCTCACTCAACGAGCTCCTAACAGCTGAGCTAAAAGAAGAGCACACAAAATCTTGGCCTGCTTCTCCAGAACAGCAGAAGACAAGCCCCTTCCCGTGGCTGAATAGCAAAAAAAGTCATTCATCTCTCCCCTCTGAGCCTTGGGGAGACAGCGGTTCTGCAAGGCAGGAGCAGAGACTCCTCACCAAAGCTAGTGACTTGGTAAGTGAATCCCAAAAGGAGAGGTGCACAAACTGAGCAAAAAGGATGGGAATGAAAGGGAGAAGAGCCAAAAACCAGGGGATGCTCGTATTGAAAGTCTGGAATGGAATTGAGGCTGATGCAATTCCTATAGCAGAGAGGGAAGAAGCCTATGACTGAGTGACAGTTTCTGCATTTCAGGCAAAAATCTCCTCGTTTCTGTGCAAAAGTGGCCTCATCAGCAGACAGTGCTGAATTGTCTGAGTTCCATTATATGTATGGAATATGTTTTTTTTCATATCACACTTAAAATCTTTCAGAAAACACTGCCTCAGATTCTGAGATCCACGAAGGGATCTGAGTGAAGGCCAAAAGCTGCAGAGCTGTTTACCTGTTTAAAACAAAACAGATGCAGTAATGTTCTGGGTCCTGTTATTATCTTATTTCACTCTGAGGGCTTTTCTAAGCTTTTATGCTTATAATTTGATTTAAAGCCAGTAAATACTAGAGTTGGTACCTGAGACTTCATGCATTATCTCAACCTTACAATCAAACCTACATTTCATTTTCAAAGTCCTTAGCTGGGTGACTGTGATAAGCAAAAGCTCCTGATAAGGAGTTCCAGTCATAGCGCAGACTGCTTTCAGACCAGTATATTGGCACAAAACCAGACAAGTATAAATTATATTGAAAGACAGACCAAGTTCGTTCCATGTTTAATAGAACAACATAGTGGCTAGATATGACTGATAGCATGGAATAACAATTATTGTGTCCTTTCTGATTATAATTTGTCTGCTCCTTTCTGCCTTCCAGTACTGAATAGTTATTCCACAAGCAATTGCTGCTTTCATTTTTGCTTTCTTTCTCTTCCATGGATAAACAATAAATCCCTTGGATTTAGACAGCAGAAGAGTTGGGTTTCGTGCTTGAAACCACACATTTCACTGGAAGCGGAGCCTTGCACTGGAGGCAGGCCACTGAGCCACCACCAGAGCCACTCCAGTAGGTTGGACTTATGACAAATCATGACTTACAGCGGCTTTGCTGTCTACCCTACATGATGTGCCTGAGCTGCTACACAGAACAAAGTAGCTTTAAAATCGTCAAATACTTCTCTGATGACTGCTACTCCTCTGACAGGCTGGGGATTGAGCCAGAGCTTCACATGCTAAAAAAAAACCTCCCAACCTCTAATGCATAGAAGTTTGAGCTAAGGAATCACCAGTTTCAGCTGAGATTATGACAAATCCGTACCCTGTCAGATTTGGGACAGCAGACGATCTGCAGTGGCTGGTGGATTAGCTTTAAATAAGATGACTGCCTGTCACCATCTGTGCTAGCTCCTCGCTGCTACTGGGAAAAGGGAGCGTATTAGCATATGGGTCAGGGCAGATCCTCCTGGGCATCGCATAACCTAGAGACCATATGTTGTTGGCCCTGGTTTGAAGAGATTCTCTGCTGCTCTGGCTTTCACTGGGGACAAGGAGTTAAAGATCAGGGAGCTCCTACATCACATTATGTTTTAACCGATATGGAGCAGCATTCGCACCGGTGCAGACACTGGTGTCCCCTGTGGTGAAAGCTCAGGCAATTCCTAGCTCGGGTCAGTATCAGAACCATCAGTTATTTCTTTCTGAAAGGGAAAGAAGCATTTTTTTAAAGCAGACAGGATAATTCAAGCTGAAAAAGCAGAATCCTTTCTGTATCTTGGGGTTGATTTTTTTTTTTTTTCCTTTTTAGCACATACTGAGGGGGAGTGGACTTTGGGTTTGAGCAGTTAAGCAGGAAAGTACTGAGCATAACACTGACCTGATGAGGAAGTCATGAAACTTGCTCTTTTTTGCCTTCTCTCTCTCATTAGCTTCTGTTAGGCTAGTAAATGTTCCTGATTCCTGTATCTGTTTCATAGTGACTGTAATCACATCACTTGCATACTGCCTGCCAGGAAGAAAAGGAGCACAACAGTGATTTATAAGTGCTAGCGCTACTGTGTCTGGCACCTTTATCTGTTACTGTTTACAGCTGAAAAGGTAAGGAAATATAAGATCACCTTTCTGTTCTTATGTCTATCAAATTCAGGAGGGCTTCTCCCATGGTACCTGCTTCTACATCTGGAGAACTCTGTATTAGGAGTTATTTGAAGTTTATAATTTAAAAATGCTGCCTGGAATGCTGCTCTGGGACTGTGCTGCCGTCAGGAAGAAGGCTGCTGCCCAGCAGTAGTGATGGCAGCTAGGTAGGTCTTGGACAATGAGTATTACAATACGGTATTTATATTTTAGCTGCATTTTCCTCATTTGTGTTAAGGTTTTCTTTAAGCCCGTTGCTGAAATAACATCAGGACAGAAGGCAGGATGCAGAAACACATACTGAGCACTCAGCTCCTCAGCCTGTCCCTTAACCAAAGGCTGTTAGTATTTCTGAAAAATCAAATAATTTGATTAGGTGCAAGGAATGAACTGTGTTTTAAAAAAAGAAAGAAACTCCTTGGTCTTTCTGCACATAGTGTGTTCTATAAAGGAGAATGGCTGTAGCTGCCATAGAGGCTCCGTGTGCCCTGCAGAATGACCGAGCTCACAAGGCAGTGCTCAGATCCTGGTTTTGCCTGTACGTGCCTACTAGGGGAAGCAGACTCTGGATACCAGAACATCAGCACTGGTTAGATCCTGGCATGAATTCCACCCAAGCAACCATTATCAAGCAGATAATATTTTCAACTCCATTCAGAATAAACGGGTTGTCATTACTTGGCATCGAGAGGTGAGCAAAGGCCCAAACTAAATGGCCTGTGAAGACCCCACTGTCTTCCTTAGAGATACTTCTTCCAGACCGAGAGTGAGGCACACCAGCAGTGGGAGAGTGGGAAGCCTGTACCTGTGCTTTCAAGAGGCAGAGAGCGTACAGCTCTGAGCATCCCTCATAGCCATCATATTTGTGCTTTGCTCACCTGTCAGCCTGAATTTTTCTGAGATTCTCTACAGATAGATCACTGTGTTTCATGACCCTGTTGGAAACATGATGGGTACTTCTTAGATCTTCAGTTTTCCCCATCTTCTGCTTGTGCTCAATGCTTTTCTGAGGCATGGAGGTAACAGTTTCCCCACTCCCTTGCGTTGCTGACATAAGCTCTTGGTGGTTAGTGCCCAGCTCCTCCTGGGTCTCTGTGATTTCTTTCTTTTCATGGATACCAATCTAAAAGGGAATAAGAGAGACCCACTTTCACATTGGGCAGTAGAAATAAACCATCCACACCATTATGAGAGGAAGAAAATGTAATAGTAAACTAGAATGAAGCTACACTAAGAGCAGTTGATACTGTATGTTACGTTCTGCAAAGAGTAGAAGCATTTATCTTGGTTAGCTTTAAGCACACAATATAGGCTTATTAAAGTTTATGGCATCAAATATTCTGAAGTGACAGGACTAGAAAAGGCCTCAAAAGGTGAATTAATCTGTCCCAGGAGATGATGGTCTAGACTGTGTCATTCCTGACATGTTCTTAATGACCTCCAGCAATGGAGACTACACACTGTCCTGCAAGTGCCAGCACATCACAACAGTCTTTACCAGAAGAATTTTTTTTTTTCCTCTTCAGCTGCAGTTGAGGCCCTGGCTTCTTGTTCCAGGTTTTGTAGGCACAGAGAATAAATCATCCCATCCTTCTTTGCAGCAGTTTTATGCGCTGTTAGCCCGCTCCCCCTGCCTTCTCTCCATCTGAGCCATTTCCCACTGTGTGACACCATGACCTTTCCTTACAATATTGTTGTTATAACAGGAGCTGAGATGTGTGGAAATAGAAGTGATAAACATCAGCTATCTGCTTAGCTGTTTTTTTGAGAGAGTGACAGCAGAGGAATTGTAACATGAATTCAAACAAGAAATTCAAAATATTGGCACTTCTCTTCTATCATGGAAAGGTATCTTGTGGCCATGTACAATTTTATTAAAAAAAGAAAAAGCCCCAGAAAAGCAAAAGCATGCTATAAAATCAGCTGAGGCCTTGCTTCTAGGAATTTGTCTGCTTTATGTGCTATGGGTAAGAATGCAGGTGTATACACTGGGACATTAGAAGAGAAAATTTTGTTGCCTGCCTACCCAGCAGTTCGGCTGGAGCCAGGTAACACAGCCACTGCCAGCCTCATCCTCGTCCTTGGCTGCCTCCTCCCCACCCCGGCTGCGCGGGGAAATGGATCCCAGCACTCACTGAGCTGAAACATTTTCCAGCAAAAGGAAGAATTAAAAACCACCCCGATTATTTTTAGCGGCAGCACCCATTCTCAGTCCAGACCCCTCCACAACCACAGACACATTTGTGCCAACAGAGCGCAGAGGGAAGAGGTGCAGAGTTAAAACAAGCAGGGCACAGCTGGCTATGCCAGGAGCACCTCCAAGAAGTTACTTGTCAAGCGAGGCTCCTTTAGTGGTCTGCGATGCTGGGCAGCCGTGAGGGCACCACACGGGGCACTGCAAGGGGCTGCTTCGTTCTGAGGATCCCAGACATCTCCAGATGGGATGAAACAGCCTCCAGCAGAGCCTGACTCGCCGCTGACTCCAGAAGGAGTCTAGGTGGCCACATGCTTAATTTTTCAAGAGTTAAATTTATATTAAATGAACTGCATGCAAAGCATACACAGACCAATGAAAAATACATAGTGAACTAGGAAAAAAAAAAAAAGGTTTTAAGAGTTTGCTGGTGATGGCTGTACTTCAGAAAGAACTAATTTTGGCAGATAAACTGCTTTAATACCATGTAGATTTCATGAATGTTCTGACAGGTGTTTTTTAATGTCTGGGGAAGCTCCAGACAGGCTATAACTGGATTGACTGTAAACAGTAGGGACTTACGCACTAATAATTACCAAATAACTATGTAAGAGCAAGCAGTTTGTAAACTGCATGTGTTCCCATCTGTGTAGTCTCATAGCTGTTTATCTTTTGCTTGTCTTTTGCCCCAAATTTAGCAAATAGAAAAGCTGCCTTCCTCTGGGGGATGCACTGCATGAAGTCATGTACAAGAGTCCCCGATTTGGCAAATCAATGAGGTGCTGGCCAACACTGTGATTAACCCTCTCAAAAATGTCATTAACTGAAATTTAGATGTCAGTCTTTGAAAACATCAGTGATTTGTTTGACTGCCAGAGCTCTGGGGTGCTTTGCAAATGCAGGTCTTCTACAAATACAGTCACAGCGGCCAAATGCAAACGGAGAAACGGGGAGGAGCAGTAAATTACAGAGCACCAAACTTAGCAAGCAGCTTCCCTAAGCCAGTTTCTTGGTTCTAAATTGTTTCCTTCTCAATTTGTTTTGGCATCTTTAAGAACACAAGCAGGGATTATAGTCTGTGAGAAAATCGCGTTTTAAGAAGTGACTTGGTAAAAATAAGCATCTGTGATTGAAGAGAAAAGCCAAGGTGTTTTCTCTATAATTCAAACGTATTTTTGGTAGGTCTGTTGTGCGTCTGAGGAAGAACAACTCCTGCTGTTCTAGAGAGATGCTCTTTGTCTGTAGTTTTGCTGCTGGCCAGTAAGAGGTTTGGAACCCAGCTCTGAGGGAGAAGCATCCTGGGGCAGGAGTGCCCTCTATTGCACAGCCTCGGCCACGTTCACGCCCTGGCATTCCCGGCAGCTCCAGCTTCTGCTGCTTGGCAGTGATCACAGGTTTTTCTTTTTGAGTTCCACTTAAAAAAATATTTTCAAACCTATTTAAACTGGAAATGGCCTGCTATGTCACTTAGAGCATGTAACAACAGAACTTAGAACCGTTTACCCTTCAGGATGAGGGTTCTTCACTATGAGTGTGGTGGATCACTGGAACAGGTTGCCCAGAGAGGTGGTGGAGGCCCCATCCCTGGAGACATGCAAGGCCAGGCTTGATGGGGCTCTGATCTAGTTAGAGATGTCCCTTCTGACTGCAGGGTGGTTGGACTAGATGACCTTGGAAGGTCCCTTCCAACTCAATCTATTCTATGATTCCATGATCTCATTCTGTTTCCTATGTCTATCATATACCAGAACTATCACAATATCTTCCTCCACATCCACAGACCTCTGCCTGAGCATTACAGCTTCTTCTTTCTTCTTTATATCTCTGCACAAACCCTTTTAGTTATGATGCCTATTAAAAATGAACTAGTTCATAATTGTCATGAGAATGGGTAGTTACTAATATATTTCGAAGTGGAATCTTTCTTAAATCATTGTCTGTGTGGACTAAAGGAACTTTAGCATGGACTTGGAGAGGAACAGAAATGCCCTGGTTTTCAGTACTTTCAAGTATCCTTTTATTTTGCATTTAAAAAATAGCTGCATATCTGTATAAGAACCTAGATTTGTTTTGTTTTGTTTCCTTTTCTCTAATCCTTTGCTTTCCATCTAATGATCATAATTTGATAATTATAAGCCCAGGAACCTCATCTTGAGTCAGTAGGGTCCTTTGCACAAAGTCTCAACAAAGGCTTCTCAGTGATGCTGCAGTATAAATATTAAAATTGGTCATCCACACACTTTTATTGTGTTTCTTCACCCAAGGGTCATGAAGCACTTTGCAGAAAAAAATATCTGAGCTGATTTTTAAAAAATGCAGCTAGGAAACATAAAATCAATACATGAAGAAATCTCTTTAAAGAGGAAGAATAGAAGCACGTACATGGCTGATGTCTATCTTGCCTTCACATGAAACCGGCATGAGATATCCAAGAATTGAGAGCTGATCAACACAATTCTCCAGCACAGCAGTAAACAGCAGAGCTTCCAGATGAGTGATTTTTTCCATTTCTTTAGTCTCTGTGCTCTTGCTAAGAGGAACAAAGACAAAAGATACTAATAAGAAAGACACTATGGTGTTAGTAACATTAGTAACAGTAGTTTAAACTGAAGGTAGAGCTGAAATAGCCTGTTTGCAGCCTTTCATGTACTTCTCTGACTTTGTTTATAGCCTTTCATACACTGTTTATACAAGGAGCCATGCTGCTAATGGCTGCATTCAGGGGCAGTGGGAATGTTTAGCTTTCACAAAACAAAGTAGGTCCTGGTGCCTCCTACAGTGGCTCAGGGTAGATGAGCTGAGAAGGGCATGGGCATGGAAAGCACAAACCGGGTGAGGTGGCCTCACCATTCAGCTCACGGGGAGCAGTGTTTCATGACAAACTTTGTTCTTTGGGAAATGGTGGAATGAAGGGGTCTTTTTAAAAGGAAAAAAAAAAAAAATCCACAGGTCTTAGAAAATCTCAGATGGCGAACCTTCATGCTCTAATCATTCCTCCTTGCCTTGCTTACAAGGTGGAATATTGTGAAAGCACATCTAGGGAATGGTGGAAATTCGCTATTAATCCAAGTGAAACCATCCGTTTAGAAAAGCGCATAAGAAAACACCTGCATAAAAAGTGGAGAAGTTCTCTGAGATTTTGAATGTTTTGATAAGCCATGAGATAGTCCCTCCAAACTCTATACTCACCCAACAGATATTTCTTATATAACACCTAGCGCCACTGGAGTCTGAGGTGACGGAGATCCTGAACGTCCTTGCAGTGGAAGCAGCAGCACCCACTAACAAAATCCTCACCTAGCTGCTATACCTACAGCCAGATTTTTGCCATATGTAAAGCCCTTGAATAAACATATTCCAGGTCTGCAGAATATTACAGTCCAATCTGTAAGCGTGCCAAGGAAACACATCAGACAATATCTGTTAGCATGATTAACAGGATAAGACATAGCCACTTTCTATGAAAAATGAAAGAGGCTTAGCTTCAGTTATGCTCTGGATCACTGGAAATCAAGTGATTTTTCATAAGCAACTTCACAAGTGTTTATTAAAATGCATACTTACTATAACCTCCCTGGAACCATCACCATTTGTCCTTGTCCTTTTTTGTTGTTTTTATTAAAGAAAATCTAGTAATTTACAGTTGGAACATGAAATTAATTTCACTTGGGCAGAAAAATTGGGCCATTTTCAGTGCAGGTTTATTAGATGTCTGTCAGTACAGAACACATAAACCAAACAAAAATAACTTAAATTTTAGGTAGTTGCTTCTTGATGTCTCCACCTCTCGCAGTAAGCTGTTAATGCAACATGTTTTGAAATGTATTGTCCTTTGTAACAGGACACAACTCTCCTTGTGCCTAACATGTATAGTCAATGAGTCTGGAATATTGCTCCTTTCAGCCTAGGCCCTTTTCTTCAATTAATTGAATAGTAACTCAGAATGCAAGACTACCAGGTGCACAGTCTTGCAGTAAGGATTTTCAGAGGAATTTCTGCTGTGACCTCAGGAACACAGGATGGAAGAGAGGGATCAGGGGTGGCATGACTCCAGTGTTATGAACCATGGATAATGCAAAGTGCTCTGATGTAGCAGGACTGTATTTTCAGCAGATATAAAGTAGTATTGGTGCCGCTGCATGAGGCATCAGTAAACCTCAGATAAGGCACCCTGCATGTTTCTAGTCCTTTGTGTTAACAAACATCCACAGGTACAGAAGACCAGTAGTGGGATGATCATGGGAATAGAAATTCTGCTTTACAAGAGCTTAAAAGAATTGAGGACTGTGATTACTCTCTGTATATACATATGAAGAACTGATACCAGGGAGAGACAGAGCTATTTAAGTTAAAGGATAATACTGGTCCAGGGTCAAAGGAGTGTAATTGCCCCTAAGCCAAGCAATTATGGATAAGATTTCTGACTTCTGGATGAATGAAGATATGGAGCAGCCTTTCAGACAAGTTAATGGTCAAGGCACCCAAGAAGCTTGCTCAAACCATGGCGGGAAAAGATAACAGCGAAGGAGTGATTCTAACTATTATCAATACGTTTATTATCCTTCTTGTACTATTTATATGGACTTACCTAATTAATCCCACTGTTTGGGGCTTTTGATAGTGACCTATGACTAAGAAGGAGCTGATTTCCTCCCTTTGCCCCTGAGATTTTTTCTCTGCTTTCTCTTAATGATAAAAAAATTGCTACAGCTTGAGACAGGAATCTGATAATATCAGTAAAAAATAAATAGTGAATAATCTGTATAATAAACTAAAAACATTACTTTTCCACCTTGGAATCAATGACAGAAGTGGAGATGCAGAAATTAAGTATGTTGACATAGACAAAGTCAGACAATGCCTCTTTCCAGTCAACGCACACTAGTAAAATATTTTTTTTCTGTTTTACTCATTTTTTGTCTTTTTAAGAAATCTTGATCCATATTTTTAGTCAAAACAACATAAGAATAATATATTACATGTGGAGTCCTAATGCTAAAAAATATGGTGAAAAAGAGTTATTGAGATAGCTGTGACAGAGGACTTGTGCAGCATTCTTGAAAGAATAAATAACACCTGCAGCTCTCACAGGAAAAAGTGACTTATGTGGAAGCAGGGAGGATGCAATAGCTTTTCCTTTATCCCATCAGCAGCTTCTCTCCAGGACAGAATTAACTCAAGATCTGAATGTGCATTAAGAAAGGTCACAGCTGGAATGGTTCTCTAAAGCCTGCTGGTTTGCTCCTCCCATCTATCTCCTCTTATAACCATATATTCCCTCAGCAGATGCATGTGCCAAGCCAGGACACGCTGGGCTTATGTTGACTTGGAAGTGAGAAGGAAACCGCTGTCTGGGGCACTCAGAAACAGTACAAATGGTGAGCTGCTCTCCCTGGATTTTAGTGTTAATGCAGTGCCCACAGATCATCCTGATGCAGCCGTTGGCATCAACTATAATCACTGTGCTTTGATGAACTCCTTTATTAAACTCTATTAATAAAGAAAGAGGTATATGAAGGATCGCACTTCCCCCAAGAGTTTAGGTTGACATTCTTTCCCTGCTGATCTAAAGGGAAAGAAAAACATATCAAGAAATAATTTTTAAAACAACTGTCTAAAAGGTCTGGCCTCCTGCTCCTCTGGGGATTGTAACTCCCTCTGCTGTGTGAGAGTCCTGGATGCACATTTCTCCCATCCTGCTGCCTGATAAATGAAAATGGCTTCAAAGGCAGTACTTATTGCAGCATTCTTTTTAGTCAATTAAGGAGATACCAATGAATTCCAGTGAGAAGATTTGAAGCTGAGAATGTCACGTCTCCTTTAGCTCTGTTTTGCAAATCACTGGCAAAGAGAATTCTGAATATCTACAGTGACAGCAGCTGGGCCATAAATCAGAAATACCTCACCAAAACAGTCTCTTAGGCAAGCAAAATAGTTGTGCCTTACAAAACTCTGCTGAGGAGAAGAAGAGGGAGAGGAAGGGAAAAAGAAACCTTGAAAAACGGAAAGGGAAATCTTGAAAAGCTGAAATAATCTTCATTTTGGCTTAGAGATGCAATTTAGGTTTCATCCTGACTGTAGAGAAAGACTTTCCACTCCTGCTCTCTGAGGCTGTACTGATGAGAACCCAGGAGAACAGAACGCAGGAATGAAAGACCTGGTGCTACTTTTAGCTGGATGTCCCATATGGGACTAAATCTATGCGGGACAGGAAAAGATAAGATTTAGGGTGCATTTATTGGCTGTGGCATCTCTACTGCTGGAAAACAGAGTGTTTTGACAATTTATTCTCCTCAAAGCAGGAAGCGTGTCCTTTCTCTGAGCACAGGTTCCTAGCACACATTTGATACTTTTAACTGGGTAGCTGACTGAGTGTTGCTTTGCTTTCTACCTCTTCCTTAAAGTAGAAGCTAACAAAGGAATTTGGAAAATGAATAATATTCCATCCCTTCTGTGCTCCTACTTCTTAACTATTTCATCTCTCTAAGAAAAACCTCTGCTTATACAAGCTTACAAGGCATTGAGGTGCTCCTATCCTGGCCCAGCAAAGTACAGATAGACTTAACTCTCCCCCTGGATTGGGATCTAATTCCTTAGTCCGGGTTAAAGCTCCCCAAGCCAGGCTGGTGGCAAAGTGACAGTAGATTTTGCTCCCAAGATCCAATTTTTCACATAAGTGTTCTGAGCACACATTCAAATGCAGTTTAAGACACTTGGGAACAAAGTTACAGTGAAAGTCTGGACAGCCAGGGCACATTTCATATTGGAGTACGCTCCTAAATCACTTACAGTGCTCTAAAAATGCAGCGGAATTTCTGGCTGTGAGGGCAGTGAGAGAAGTCAGAAACGACACTGACTTGGGAAAACGCGTAAGTACACGCTTCCACCTATCCTTATTTGGGAAAACATAGTGAGGGTCCGTTACAGGGATCTGAGCATAGAAATACAGATTTTCTGTATCGCCTGCCACCGAGGTGAGATTGGGAGTGAAATAAATGTTGAGAGGATTCACCAGTTCCAGGTGAGAATGGAGGAAGACAGGCAGGGCCCGGAGAGCAGCCATCCGAAGCGGCTCCTCGGCCCTGGCCACCCAGAAGCACCAAGCGCTGCCCTTCACCTCCCCGCCGTCCCCTCGCCGGGCTCCTCGGCTTCCTGCACCACCGCAGCCGGTTCTCGCCGCCGGGCTGCGGCCTCGCTGGCCCTTCCAGGCCTCCCCTCAACATCCTCGCTGGGATTTACGCCCCGCTCCCGCCCCCGCAGGGCCCTATGCACAGCGGCTGGGCCGGCGGTATCGGGCCGAGCACCCCTCCCCGCCTGCTGCCGGCCCCGGCCCCGGCCCCGGCCCCGGCCCCGGCCCCGGCCCCGGCCCGCTGCTGCGCTCACCCGGACGCGGGGGCCCCCGTCTCCATGGCGACC
>JAVSBS010028833.1:0-27706 GCA_033124195.1 Coracias cyanogaster | reverse complement strand
AAACAACCCTGGGACCCACCCCCCCCCCCCGAGTCTGCACTTGCTGCCTGACTCCTTTCCTGCACAAATCATTTTCTTGAGCAAACACAATTTACGGTGATGGCAAAGGGGGGCTGCGGAAGGAAAGGCTATTACTGTTCTCTCTGGGTAAAGTGGGCCTCATTACGAGCTCTTTCCATGGCTGGTCAATACAGCTTCCCTGGAGGCTGAGGGACTTTTCATTATTCTTCACATTACCTTGTTCATCTCCTCCACGTTTCAGGGGGTATTTATTGAATGCTTTGTATAAGCAGCTTTGGAGCAGAACAGCACACGGAAAGAATAGACAGAAAATACTCTCAACTAGCATGGAGTAAGCAAGTGGGGTCTCCCAGCATCATCTCCCCAGCCAGCAGCTGCCACCTCCAGCTGTGGGTGGTATCACCATCCTCCTCCCACACTGCTGGAGAAACCAGGTTCCTTCTCTTGCTCTGTCACAGCACTGCATATGGAGACAGAGGTGGGAAGGAGAATGAGGGAGCAGAGTCTGTTTCTGACTTCAGTCCCAAGCCAGACAAAAAGTCTTCTGTCTACACTATAGACAGCACACCGCAAGCCCTGAGATGGGGCTAAACACAAACTCATAAAGCAACTTCTGTTCAGATTACAATAAAATGTGTTAAACTGCTGCTCACTATGATTATTTTCCAATTATGTTTCAGTTTAGCTCAATTACTTTCTCATTGCTGCTAAGTGAATCTTCTCTGTTTCTCCCTTTAAAGGGCTGTTCTGCTTTTCCCCCCCTGAAGCCAGCTCTGCCTCTGTCTGACCCTCTTGATGGGGTAGCAGAGACCAGGTCCTAAGCAGTCCATGGGTGTTCAGCTAGGCACTTGTTCCTGGAGGGGCTGCAGTCCAGCACAGGCCACCTCTCTGGGGAGGGAGCTTCGTTTATTTACCCTTACCTAGGTCCTGGGAGCTTCCTCCTTTCTTCATTCTTGATCCAGGGTCCCACCTTTCCCTGGCACTGGATCCAAGGCTCTTGGTGCAGAACTGCCACCTGTCTGGGAGGCTCCTGAGCCCAGAGGGCTCAGAGCAGCCCTTCCACTTGCAAAACAACAAAAGAGATCTGTGGGCATTAATCCCTCTTTCCTTTTTTTTAAATAACCCTCATCTCTCTCTCCCTGCCTTTGCATGGTCTTGGGAGACATAGGGATCTCTCTGCATTTTGGATGCATCCCTATTTAGGAGGTTAATTACACAAACTGTAATTCTATGGCTAATGGGATGCTAAATGGAACAAAGGTTAATTGATGTGATTATGGCTCATGTGTTGAAATGTAGTCCTTAGTGGGATGGATGATTTCAGGCACATGGGCTGCAATTATTTCTCCCTCTTGGCTCATTGGGGTTTTGCTAAACCCATTGTAGGGACCTAATGATACTTAATGGGATGAAGATAAAGCAGTGAATAGTTATGAAAGTCTCTCAAGTTTAGCGTTCTTAAAGCTGAGCTGACAGCCATAGGGTGTTTTTTGAGCACTGGACACGAAAGTGCAATAACAGTCATATCAGGTAAGATCAGAGACTTGTCTCACCCAATAGCCTGTCTCCACCCAGCAGCAGATGAGGGCAGGGCAAGCACACTGCATCATTTTCCCAGATTACTTGCCCAGCCACCTTTGGCTTCGCGACATCCTGAGTCACATGTGGCATTTCTGTGTGTAATACTTCACAATGGATTTTTCCTCCACAGAGTTGTCCAGTCACATGTGGGATGCTCCAGCTGCCCACTACCTGGGCATTTCACAGCTCAGCAATGCCCCCATCACAGAGCCACCTTCTCTGGTCCCTTCTGAAACTGCCACCTGCCAGTTTCCTCTGACCCCATCAGTCCTGCTGATGAGACAGAACAATTGTTCCTTGTTCTCCTTCTCCACAGTTTACTGTTTCTTTCATAGCTCCTCACCTGTCTCTTCCGGGCAGGGGAGTCCTAGCCCAGTTAATAATTTTTCACACTCAAGTCATTCCCCACCCTTGGTTGTCCTTGCTGCTGCCCTGCTCTGAGCCTTTTTTAGCTCTATTATATAAAACATGTTTGAGCTGGAGAAGCCAGAGCTGTATACCCTACCCAGCACGTGGGCAATGGCATAATGATGTTCTCTGCTTTGCTTTATTTTCCTTCCTACAGCAGAGCTAGCAGGAGCTTCCTCCACCTCCGAACCATCCAATTGAACTGCCATGCAACAGGCTCAAAAGGATCACATCAGGTTCACAGCAGATATATGACCCACTGTGGCGTGAGACATACATGAAGAGCCTCAAGAAACATAACAGACCCTCCTAGCACTCAAATATAAAAAGAAACTCCTGCACTCAGGACTTCCAAATCAATTAATAGTGTCCTCACAAACAGCTCATTCATTGCTGTCAGTTCTCCGTAAGAGCTATAAACCAGCTTGAATTATAGCAAAATATGCCTGACTGGTGCTGAGTTATGCCCGGATATAATTCTTACAATGTACATAAAGCACAGTTATAGAAAAACCTATAGATTTTCCTTGGCCCTTTCCTCTTTACTTTAAAATCCTCTCTGGGCAGTGAACAAGCACAGGGACGCTAAGCCCCAAAGGAATCCATATGCGAGAAGTAAGAAAAACGAAGAAACTGCTTTCTCTCACAGTGGGCACATTTCAGCATTACAATTGCAGTCACCAATCCTTCTATTTTAAGACCACAAGTAGTCATTCTTGATATTCAAATATTAAAATTCTACACAGTATTTCCATGGGTTGCTGGAAAGACCATTTCCTCCAGCCCTGCACTAGGATTTCAGATGCGTTCTCTGAATTTCAATGGTAAACATGCAGATAAACAAAATAATGCACATTTTTGATGGCACATTTGGATAGAATGGCATTAAATTTGCAAGAATAAATTCAATTAGTAGAACTGTTCATTCCCCAGCATTTAACTTATTTACACTGAATAAACATATTAGACAAGGCTCTCTCTAGAGATTATGCACAAATGCTTGGCAATGGGAACATACTCCTTGGTGCATGAGTATTATGGAAGGAAATGAATAATTTTTTGCAAAATAATAATTATTTCACATTTATATCAAATGTTATATTCAATGCTTTCAAAGCATTTAACAGGTGACGAGTGATATAATGCTGCTTTTCTTAAATCTTGAGCACTTGCTTATATGGACTTATACCTATAGCATCACAGTATTTTGCTGGCTGAGTACATAGGCCCTGGACACAGAACTCCAGCCATCCTGTGGGTACCTTCCCTCTGCCCAAGCAAAGGCACTCCATGACTACGGACGCCACAGAAAGAGCAAGCAGACCTGAGGGCACACACTGACCCTTTGCTAGGGCAGAGCTTTGTGTGGGGAAACTGCTCAGATGGTGCTAGGGAGGGAGTTAGGCTTCACTGCTACTGGAGGAACAGCGATAATGCCCAGAAGATCCTGCCAAACTCTCACAGCAGAAGTTGTCTCCAAATTCAGACATCACTTTAACTTCAGAGGGCACAGAGAGGCAGGGAGTCCAATCCAATCTTATTTTCTGTTCTTGTTCACAGACCTTTTTTCCTCACTACTAACAGTGACCAAGAGGTGAGACAGCCTCACACTCAGCCCCTGCTATGTCAACAAGGCCATGTGGTTTTGTTGGGACAATGCACTCCTTCTCACCTGTTTCCTAACAGCCTGAAAAGAGCCAGGAGCTTGCCAGTCTCTGTGGTCACCTTTAGGTTTCTCTTAGGTCCCTTCTCCTCATGCTAACACACCTTCCTCTCTCCTTGCTCCTAGTAAGAGCTGGTCTCCTCCAAAGGAGCAGAAACCCCAAGAACTGCTCATGTTTCTCATATTGGGGCTGAATGGAGGTGGACGGCAACGTGGTTGGGGCTCTGTGAGTTAACCTCTTTGTTAGGGAATACAAATGGGACTGCTTGAATTCATTTAATAAATGGCTGTCACAGTGTGTGGTGGGGTCACTCTGAACTTGGCAGCGGAGAAGAGCTGCATAATACATACTGGCTCTTCCTTCCCTGCTCTCCACCAGCACACCTTTTGTTTTCAGCATCACCAGTCTTTGCTTTGCTTCCAACTAATGGCTCCTTTGGCAAGTTCCTTCAATAAGGGAGGGAGGGAGGGAGGGAGGGAGGGAGGGAGGAAGGAAGGAAGGAAGGAAGGAAGGAAGGAAGGAAGGAAGGAAGGAAGGAAAGAAGGAAGGAAGGCAGGATGGATCACTTGCAAGTTGTTAACAACATGGTCCAGAGCACACCTTCCTAAGCATGCCCACAGACACAGGAGACTTTAACCATGAGCAGAGAGGGAAACAGGGAAAGGGGCAGGCAAACAAGCTGCAATCCCAGCAGCCAGACAAAGGGTGTCTCCCATAGAGATGCTGTTCTCATTCCTGCAAGTAAGACGCTGATCAGTCGGTGCTCTGGTCTCCCAAATGAGGACTCCCTTCTCTGTTCCCCCTACCACAAAGCCGGTCCTGTTCCTGCCCCTCCAACCCCCTAGTATGAAGAGTGCCTTGGGGACCCCACTCATTTGGGTGCCAGCAGCATTTGGAAGGAGAACAGCCAAAGCAGATCAAATCCCTGGTCTTTTCTGTTCTCTGTCTGCAGGTTCATTTGCTCAATCGAGCCTTGGCCACGGCTCAGCAGAGATGCCCAGGGTCACTTTATCTTGCCTGTTTGTTTGGGCAGCCACTCAAGCAGCTAGTAGCAGAAACAATGGGATTTTCTCTTTTGTGCATGCAGGCAAAATTAAATGTGATTTGAACTCGCTGCTGGATCTGCACCAAACGAGCCCCTCAGGGCATGAGCTGTCAAGCAGTAGAGGGGGGGGCTGCCCATGCCAGCACAGTGAGAACTTTCCCTACCAGAGCAGCACAGGCATCGTGGCTGGGAGATTGCCCTCGCTCCTTCAGATCACTTGCTGCCAGAAGGCTGTCCAGGCTGCCTGCCACAGAACATCCTGGTAGCCTCCATCCCGCTTCCTCCTCCACCTGTGGCAAGAGCAAGAGGCGTGGGATGCCCACCTCTGTATGCTCAGCGATGCACCTCCAGCACACACACTCACCCACTCCCCAGCCTCCAAAGGGAACTTGGATGTCCCTCACAAAACTCAGTCAACTCAGGCCCCTCTCATAACTTCTGATTTGGGCTGGCTCCAGGACCATGAGGGTTTCCTTGGTCAGCCCCAGGAGGAACACTTGGCATAATCCAAATGCAAGGTTCACCTTGCAAAGAGGCCAGTGGTGGCTCTCAGGAGTCTGAGGCTCCCCGCTCTTGGCCAACTGCCCTAGGAAATCCAGTCCCTGGCTGTCTCAGCAGCCAGATGATGCTTTGCTACACTGTGCCCTAAAGTCTGCAGCGAAGGAGAGGTACTAAATATGGATCTACACTGCAGACATGACTCACACTTCAGCAGGGTCATCCTGCTCTCTGTATGTGCTCAGGACTTGCTTTTCTTAGCCCACTGTTTTCTGCTGCTGCTGTTCTTCATATCCACCCACCCTTCTGCCGGGGCTGCCTAATATGACCATGAAAATAATGAAATCTGTTCCAGTTGTTAAAAACACTTTTGCACAAAATTCTCCTTCAAAACACCTCCAGCAGGTGCCACAACTTGCAGCTCCTACCCCCTCCCAGCCAGGCTGGGTCCAGCAGGCAATTGCTCCTTATCCTCCTCTTGCCTCCTTTGCTGGTTCTAGTTGAGGTGCAGAACCACAGGACTAACGCCTGCAGTATCAGGCTCCCAGTCTGCAGGTGAGAAGTGATGGCAGGAGACACCCCCCTGCCATAAAGTTACATTTGTTCCCCTAATTTTGTAGCGGGAGCAGCTTGGGGTTAAGCAACAGTCCAGACAGGCTGTGTCTGTTTCTGCTGAAGATGCTTGCTCCATAACCCCAGCCTTGTGGTAAACTCATGGTCATGAGGTTGCTCTGTGGAGCAGTTGGCTAGAAGCAGTCTCATCCTCCAGCCTCCTGTGCTGGCTGCCAGCAGAGGGGCCTGAGGACACCTCAGTCTTTGGGAGTACTGACAAAAAAACCATGAAAGTTTGACCAAGTCAAACTTTGAAAGGAGTGTGCTTTGCCAACTTCATCGCCCAGAGAAGCAATCCCTCCTCTCTCAGGCCCAGAAGAAGGAAGGGGTTGGTAGAGGGACGCCTGGTTGAGTCCTACCTCACCCACCTCCCCACCTCACAGCACAATGTCATGACAGCCATGAGGCTTAAAAAAGGACCATGGTCTTTTTTCAGGCACATGTCACATTTCCAGGGCAGGAAGGCTGCACGAGTCTTAGGAAGGGCTTCAGAGATGTCCTAAGGCAAAGCCCCCCAGGCCACCCTGAGAGGGGCTCTGAGCATGAGGGGGTATGGGCTCCAGGGACCTTTCCCTCTTCCCAGAGGCATCTATGGGAGAAGTTTTGTTGGAGGGAGCAGCACCTCAGAGAGGGAGAGAGGCAGCAAGAGAACTCATTAGGGGAAAAATCAAAGCGGTGTCTATGCTAATGGGAGGATGAGGTGAGGGAAGGCAGCATCCCACACAGGCAGGAGGGTCTCCATCCTCCTGCTCCCTCAGGGGTTCATTACAGGCTGGTATTTGTGAAGCGGCACAGCCATCCGATCTGGTGTCACTCCCCGCCACCCCGCATATCGACAAATCCCTTCCCACGGGAACCCAGTTAATTTGCTTCCCATCTATTGATCCCTGTGGCAAGTCACCATTAGCGGCAGCTCCGCCTGCCTCCTCCGCCTTGCTCTGCTCCGTGCTGGGGAGGAAGGGGAGCAGCGGGCTCATTACTGGAGAGAGGCGTTTAGGGGCAACCGGAGATGTAAGGTGCCGAATTGTTCCCTGGGCCCACTCCCCATCAGAAAGAGACTCTTCTTATTTATAAGGCTGGCAGCATCCCCTTGATGAGTGAAGGCTTTCAGACTCCCTCTCCCCTGCACTCAGCATATTGATTAGCCTTTGTTCGCCGCTTTATGAACCCGTTTGTTAATGGGCTGGGAGCTTGTAAACGCACATTGGATTTCCTTTTAAATCTGCCTGAACGAAAGAACCACTGAGTGTTTACAAGGGGGAGAGTTACAGCCCTGCCACCACTGCCAGAAAACTTTGCTGACAGCTGAGAGCAGAGGTCACCCCTTCTCCACATCACACCTCCATCCTGCTCCACCTTGGCTCCTCTTGGCCAGGGTGTGCTTTGTTGAGGGAGAGAGAAGAGGGGGCGGGTTGAGGGGGTTCGGGTGGCACCTGCCATTGTGCCTTACCCCACGCCATGGTCCCTCCCAGGGACACCTTTCTGCTTTTCCCTGGATGGTCTTACTCTGTTGAATCTGCCCATCGGTGTCAGCTTTGTGGTACCACCCATGGGAAATTCTGCCACCTCTTGCCATGGCTCTGCGAGGTACAAGCAGCATGCCCACCCCTTGCTCAATCCCAGTCACTAGGATGTAGGAGAAGGCATTAGCCCCCTGGGAGATAGACGGGGAGTACTCCTGGACACGTTACTCATGGCAGGCAAATTTCTAAGCAGCTGATAGAAAGCAAAACAGATACTACATGTGTCTAAGGGAGGACTCTTTCCAGAGCCAGACACCACGCTCCCCTGGGCATGGCATGAGAAGTTTTGAGGCTAATGCCAGAGCCTTGCCACAGGCCATGGCAGATCAGACCCTTGCAGCTGATTCTTCCACTGACACTTATAAAAAATACATTTATCTCCCCACTCTGCAAGTCACTCCCATTATTTTGAATGATAACTTGATTCAGTGAAATGGCAGGTGGCTGGCATTCCCCCCAGGAGGAAAAGAGGCTGAGCTGCTCAATATATATTGCACGTTCAGTCGTATTTGCTCAGCTGTAGATCTGCCTGTCCTGGAGTTTACTAGGCCATCCATCCTCTTACTATCAGACACAGCCAGGACACCACCACTTAGTTCTAAAACTTTGATAAAGATGACTCTGAGCATTATGGCCCAAGGTGCTCCTTCCATTGGTTAAACCCTCCAGTTTCAGGCATTGCAACCTCCACTTCCTTTCCTCATCACAGTTTGATTTATGAAGCTGTAAGATTTCTTCTCAATGTCACCGAAGTGGATATTTCAGGGTCATTTCATCTCTGGATTTTCCAGTTTGGAAGTGTTGGAGTGTCCCTGACAGAGCTCACAGCTGCCTCTGGTATGTGGGAACCTCCCCTAACTCAAGATACGTCTCTGTTGATCAAGTTAAGAGTCATTCTTTCAGAAGAAGGTCAGTAAAAGGCTATTAGAGCCACCTGAGCTGGCTATTGCAAGGAAACATTATTGCTTGTACTAAGATAATGTACTGCTTTTTCTTGCAATACTCCAATGTATTGCTTTTGCTTGCAGTTCACTGGGTCTTTCCAGGGAGCCACAAGCCTAAACCAATATTGCAGATGCATTTTCCAGGTACACCGTACAGTAGCAGGAATGTAAATGTAATAGGCTTGATGCAGAGTTCTTGGCACAGTAAAGCAATAATAAAACCAGGATTCTCCTGCCTCTATGTTGCTAGGAAAGTGGAAATCTTATTTATATTATTTATAATGGGCAAGGTTCACAACTTTTAGCACTTTGAGATACATCTTGGGGCTCTTGTCTGTGAGACCAGGGAAGCATTTCTGGGGTGTGACAGCCAGGGGAACAGCATGCCTGTCAGCCAGCAGAGACCCACCTCCTAATCTTGAGTATCTTCTAGTGCAATGGGTCCCAATTTGGCTGAGTCCTCTTTGATCCAAGTATTCATTAGAGACTTCTGCCTTGCATGCACCAGAGACTTTCATCCTCATACATCTTACTCAAATGGTGCAGGACACAGCACATGGCAAACAACAGAAATCCCACCCAGAGGGACAGAGTTATCCACAGTTATGACACTCCCTTCCCCACCACTTGCCATGCACCCAGCAGTTTTTCTTCTCAGATTGCAACCACCTTCATTACTGTGGCAAGACACCGCATCCAAGGCGTTTCACAGAGCAGAGCCCTTTCTCTGGCTTGGCTGTCTTAAAAATCCCACTGTGGAAGTAGCTCACAATTATTTTTTTTTTTTCTGCAGGGCTATATCTAGCTGTTATTCCCACTGAAGAATCAAGATCACACTATCCTCTGGACTATATGTGCCCATATCCTTGGCTGAGTCCTCAGCTGGCTCTGGGACAAGAAACCTGCCTGGAGAACACAGAAGCAGCAAGAGATAGCCTTGTGAATTCAGTAACAGATATTTCCAGTCTGGTGGGAGATTCCCCTCTGGATCAGTACTGATGTGTGCATCCCAGATCAGCTTTAGAGAAGGCCGTCTTTTGCACCACTGCAACGTTAGAGCACTGACGGATGATAACTATCCAGGATCTCCCAGAGCTTTCTAGAAGAAGGGCTTCAGTGCTATCATCTAGCTAGTGAGGTCTTGACATCATGTAGTCCTGAGGATTGTCACAAAAGGTGCAGTGTTTGCTGGGACCCCCCTCAAATAAATATCTGATTGTTCATTCATGGAAAATGGGCTATCACATCACTACAAGAGCAAATATAAGCCAGCACAAAAATTATGCTGTAGCTAAGGCAGAAAATTTACAAGAAGTTACTTCTTAGATGACAGAGCTGCTCTGGGCTTACAGATGATGCCCAAACCCTGTTAAGACTTCCAACTCACCCTGGAACCCAAAGAGAAAATCTGACTGGAAGAAGCTTTGCTGATCTGCAGAAAACAAAGTCTTGTGGATGCTTTCTGCTAGATCAGCAATGCCCTTGGGGACCTCATGAAGACTGCTTCTCCAGAGACAGAAATATGGAACTGGAGACCTCGTCTGGGGATTTTTCATTTTCCCATCTGGAAACGTAACAAAGTAGAGATCTTCAATGCCAATTAATTTAAGCCTGGGACAGAAATTGCCATCCGTCTGTAGCAAAACTAGAGAAAACTCATCCAGAGACTTGTACCAGGAAGCCAGAGAATGGACTTGTGGCTCTTTCCAATGATGTTTGTCTGTGTTTTTCTATCTCTCAAAAAATGCAGAAGCCATAAAATCAGCTGCCACCTAAATTTTCCTTCTCAGTGCATAAGACGTAAGGAAGGGGCATGTTTGTGCATACAATCCACAGATAACCCAAAGCATACCAAGATGCTCTTTAGAGGGGTCCTGGCCGGAAGCCAATTGCATTTTTATGAAAGGTTTCACCTCCTGAGACTTTAAGAACATTCCCTCAAGGGTAATTCCCTTCCTAGAAGCTGCAGCAAGGTCTCTGGAATAAACTCTGCCAAAGAAACACTGTAATTTGTCAGTGCCTTCATTTCTGTCTGTAGCCTGTCCTTCCACAGCATCCTAATCCATCCACCCACATATCTAGTCACATTGAGGCAGCAAAAAGATTACATAACTTCAGGGGACCTTTGGAGCTGACTTTCTGAGGAAACAAGTTTGTTCTTTATATCCATTTCTTTTCCTTTGCAAACAAGAGACACAGAGACACTCCTTGCCACCACCCTTTCTGCAGCACTTCCTGCCTCCACACAGCAGCTGACAGCAATATGTTTCACCTGAAGTCAGCAACTTCATCCTTCCTAAGAGTGCTTCAGAGTTATCACCATTGGGAGAGCCAAAGATCAAAAAGAGATCAGGTGGGGAAAGAGAAGTAGCTCAGGTGCTGTATGACAGGGAAAGGGCGAGAGCAGAGAAATATATTTTCTTCATCAGAAGTAACCCTGCTCCCAGCAGTCCCATCCAGGAAGACTCTGGCAGCCAGCTCAGGTGCTCTGAGCCTGGCTGGTGCTCTGTCCACACCATCACCTTCAAGGTGGAGAGGCTTAGCTCAGGACTCCAAGTTGAATCCTGCTATAGTGTCCGGAGAGACAAATCATCCCTCCCTGTCCAGACTGAAGCCAAAATTAGGAGTTGATGGTCTTGAAGTAAAGAGCAGAGACTGCCCTTGAAATGCCTTGCAGATGTCAGACAAACAGTGCCAGCATCTTGTGGGACTGCTTCCTACCTGGTATGTCCTGTAAGTGATAGAAACATGGAAGGACACAGATCCAGGAACATCTGAGGAGATAAGGGATAGCAAAGGGGTAGATTAATAGTGTAAATTAGAGTATAAATTGGATTGGGATAACACAGAGGTATCCTGAGTGCTATAAAATGGCACAGATGGGGAGGCAGCCACATAAAATGTAGTGGCAGTGTAAAAATCAAAGTCTGGCACTAACAGCTGTGATCTTTTTTAATCTATTGATTAAACTAGTGATCCTTCCCAGCCCTAAACACTACTAATCTGTTGCCCTGGGAATAAACTTGGAGCTTGGAAGGAATGAGTTGCTCTCTCAGGAACATTTTTCAAGGTTTTAGTGGTTTTATCATGCTGAAATAGGCTTTTGAGCTTTCTTATAAAGGAGAAAAAAAAAAAAAGAAAAATCACAGAAAAGGTGACACTCCTCTAATAGCCAGGGAATCAGAGTGTATGGAAGGGAACAGCACATCCCACATTTACTTGGTACCCTAACTGACAGGTTAGGGCACACTGTCTGAGCCCTCATTGTCTCTGGGTGGAGCTGTCCCACATGGTACCAAGTAATTAGGAGAGACCCAAGACACAGAGAGAGAGACAGAGAGAGACAGATTACCTGGTGAGACAGACTTAAAAATTATTGGGGCAACTTAGAGGTGCCAATTTTTATTGTACATAGAGCTGCCATTTCTAGGTGGCAGCTGTGAGGATTTGTTATCTAATGTATTACAGTGACGCTTCAGAGCCACAGTCAGCCTGTGTACCAGAGATGCCTACCCTCGCTGTGGCACCTAGTTCTTTCTACAAACTGTATGTGGAGTGAGGCTGGAGCAGCAGAGGACTGGAGTCAGGCTGAATTGTTAATCTCACCCAGCCAGAGCAGTCATAATATACACAACAGCAGAGATATCCTGAGAAAGATGAGAAGGAAGGAGACTGTAGTCAGCCAGAAGCAGAGCCGGGATCCCTTTTCACTGGAACCCAAGACCCATTCAGACAAACTGGGATCATCCGTGTGGATCTCAACGTTGCTAGACACTTCCCAATGACAAACACTTATTTGCAGATGTTGTCCAGCATGAGCCATCTGTTTTTGTCTCGTCCTTATTCCTTCTGAATCATCCCCTACAAATATTTTTCTCCCTCTCCCTCCTCTTGCTCTTGTTGAAGTCTAGAATCACTCCAGCTCCCTCCCTCCTCTCATGCCTGGGCCAATTTAGAGTGTTAATTAGTGATGAATTAGTAGCACAAATCCCATTTGAAGCCCTAGACTCACTATGATGAAATCCTACGAGAGACCTGACAAATCTTATGTTAATATCTTTCTTTTCTTCATCAAGCAATTACTTCTCACTTCATTTGTCTGCAAAGTCTGAGCCCACACCCTCAGCTCGGGTGCTGGCATGTGCAGTTCAACTTTGTCAATTAATTATTTAATGCCTTATTTCACACTGTTAGACGATTAAAAAAAAAAAAAAAACCCCACACGTGAAAGCACCTCCTTAATTATTAAATTTCAACATGTTGGGCATTAAAGCTGCTGACACCAGCAGCTCCCCTCCTAAAACTTCCTCTCATCACCACTCCAGCTGTGGCCCTGCCTGGCTGTTTTAATCATGATGGCACTTCACCTTGCCATGCAGAGATCACGATGAGTTCAGCCCTGATCCAAAGTCTGATGAAGTCAAAGAAAAGATTTACATCACCTTCAGAGGGACTTGAGTCCTTCCTAAAGACTGATGTGTTCTTACAACATGGGTACTTTGGGGATCTACTACCTTTCTGAAAAGAAACATTAGGAGACTAACTAGGTTAGCTGAGACCAAATATCCTCCTCCACCAGGGTGATTCACAGAGGTTCAGGGCAGAAGAAACAGCCAGTATCTTTGCCCTTCCTAACAGCACAGTTTGTTGGACTGCAGTCAACAGCTCTTGACTTAAGCCCCAAAATGTGGTATCTAGGCCTTTTTAGTCAATCAAAGAGCTGAGTCCTGACCTTAGTGCTACTAATTGTCCATATCCAAAGGGTAACTAACTCTTTCTTCTCTCCCCAAGCTGCCAAAGGGCAGGATTCAGTCCCAAACAGCCTCCTGCTCCCCTGCTCCCAAACCAGAGTCCCCAGCTCCTGGTACCTCTCCCTTAGGTACCTCTCTTCCAAGAGGCAAGCTCTTGGCTGGTGACTTGCTGAGCTTGCAAAGAACAACAGTTTAAAGCAGATGTTTCACATTTGCCTGTCAGCTCTGCTCAACATCCTACTGGGGAGCTGTGGGCAGAGGCCTGAGTCACTCTGCATCAGCACCGAAACAGCTGACCCATCTCTGCATGCTCTCCAGCTGACTGAAAGAGTGACGTAGCTTCAAGTGACGGGCTGCCCCAGGAGACGCAGCGGTGGTACTGTATCCTACGATTTTCTTTCCTTGGCTTCCTCCAGGGTCAGGAAGAGAGAGAGATCTCCTGGCAACAGGAGCAGCCTATGTGCTTCCTATGGAGCCCATGCTCTGGTTTCACCCTGTCCCCCTGGAGCATTCAGCAGGAGCAAGCATCTCAGCGCCTGTGACCACCATTGTCTTGCACGCCTACCTCCTTATAGTAACTGTGATGCCAACACCACAACCTCAAACACAGGGCCAGCTGCTCACACCTCCTTCTGGCACTTGCTCAGTCCCAGCCCAGCTGCTGGGACTACCATGCTGCATCCATTTTTTATGGGGAACCAGACCTTACACACTCTTGGGAGGCAAAGGCAGCACTCAGGTTCAGAGGAAGGGACTAATAACAGGAAAGGGCTGTAGGCATTACCTCCAGCCTGGTCCTGCTGCTCTTTCCCATGCAAGCACCTGCAGTGAAGCCAGCACCTCAGCCCAGGGCATCCAGCACAGCAGCAGCTGCAGCCCAGCCCCACGTTGTGCATCAGAGTCCTGAGAAGATAAATCGCTCAAGAGCAGTGAGTGAAAAAAGCAGCAGGACTGTGTGTGGGAGGAAAGGGGTGAAAAGGAGCAAAGGCAGCCTAAATTTCAGAAAAGACTCCCTCTCTCTTCCCCCACAAGGGATTAAAGACTCCAGAACTCTCTGTCTGCTGGTAGGCAAGGAGCATCATCTCTCACCGACACCAGAGACTGCAGGGCCTGCTTCAGCTGCAATAGCTGGGACTTTGCAGAGCCTTTTCTTTCACTGACTTCCAGTCTGGAGCAATAAAAATGCCCCTCTGTTCCCTGCAGCTGACTTGCAAACCACAGCCAGGCACATCAGAGAGAAGCGAGCAATTAAAAAGACAAAGTGCTGAAAAATACATAACAAAAGCCCTGCAAATGGATACGGGAGCCTGGAGAACAAAGGCAACGCGTGTTAATGATGAACATGATTCGGTTAATTTTTTATAGTCCATAACAGAAGCAATGGATGGGAGAAGCAAGCGGGTGTCAGGCAGGAAACTCTTCCTTTCTTTGCTGCGCCCTCCTCATCAGAGATGACAGCCTGCTCTCTCCCTTCCCACCAGGGACTGTCTTCACATCTCTAACCCAAGAAGCTTTCAAGCCATGCAGTGCAGATGGGGTTTTAAGTTTTACATATGAGCTCCCTGCACCCAGAAATGCAGCCCAAGAGCCCTGAGAAAGCCTGGCAGGGAGCAGGAGGATCTCAACTTGTGATGCTTTCAGAAAGTTCAAGCTCAAATACATTGCTGTTTGGCCAAGGATGAAGGTGTGTGTACCATGGAGCTTGCTTGGGCCCCTTACCCCGCTGTCTTGCTGCAGGAAAGGTACCATAGTCACACATATGGTGAGTTATCAGAGCCAGAAACGTGTATGCTGGCTCCTAGCTGGGCATGTACATGCATCCTTGAGATTGCATCAGCTATTTCTAGGTATTCCCTAGTCTTTCCTCATTCTGTGATCACATGAAGATAAAAAATATTGTTTTGCCCAACACAGAAACATGGGATGAAGGAGAGCAAACAGGACATCAAGGACAAAGGGACAGAGAAAGGAGCAAGCTGCCACTCTGTGATGGAAACACTCTCACCTTGCAGCCAGTGGAAACACCAGCCAATATCAGCCTTGACAGTCCAAGCAGGGCAGGATGCGTTAACACCACTTTGGCGTAACATGGACAAATTAGCAAAAGCCCAGGGTGCTGCTGCAGTGGTGGCCAGCTTTGCTGCAGACCTCCCCTTGGGGAGCCACTCCTGGCCTCATCCTCCACACCCTCCCAAGCACATCCAGCTCACTGCCATCAGGGTGCTCAATGTGGTGTATTGTAGTGAGGAACAGCTGTGCAGGCTTCCTGCTATTCCTCGGGGCCTTTGCTCACTCCTGAGACCTCCTCTGCTGGCTCTCTGCTCCCCATTGCAAGGGTCTCCCTCCTTTTGCTGGCCTTGCCCCTCTCTGCCCCTCCATAAGCTAGCAGCTCTGGCAGCAGACAACCTCCTGTGCTCTGGGCAGCAGCACATCACCCCACATGCATTTATAGCATTAGAGCAGCAGAGCCCTCTGCTCACAACCCCTATCCTTTACATGCAAGTCCTGCACAGGTATGTCCATAGGCCCTGCAGTATGTCAGGCTGGAGAGGGAGGTGGAGAGTGACCCTGAACTTCCCTTCATTCCTCAGCCCTTTCCCACTCCATCACTGATGTCTTCCCTATTAAAGTTAATGAAGCTCTTAACCCTGGCTCTTAACTTGTGAAGACATCTTTTCCACACTAAACCCCCTGCATGAAAATCCTGGACAAGCCAAAGCAAATAAAATCCTGGAATTCTGAGCTGAATCCCTCACCCCTTGCTTCATCTCTGCTGAAAGGTGGGTGATAGCAGGGGGTGTCCTCTAGCAAGTGCTGAGCAACATGAACAAGCCTCTCCAGACATACAGTTCACTCTGCTCACAGCACAGCTGAAAGAGTCCCACACACCTATATCCCCCCCAGCAACACCCCATCCCTTGCCCCAGCTTCTGCTGCAGTGCAGGAGAGCACAGACATGGCAAAATGTGGATGGGGCAACAAATGGGCAGCTGGGCATGGGTCTGGTCTGTAAGCATGGACTGAGAGTTGATTTTGGCAATGGGACAGCCACATCCCATACAGCGTGAAACTTGGGATCATCATCAAGCCACTTAAGTGGGAGTTTGTCAGGGTTGACACACCCAGCCCCTGGGAGAGACAGTCTCAGAGAGTGCCCATCACCCCAGCATGGGCTGCATGTTGGAGTGAAGAAGGAATGGGCCACTCATACAGTAGCTTCTGCACCCACATGAGCTGGTGAAGCTCAGAGGATCCTCCACATGTCGATGTACCTGCTGTGCTTTCGCCAGCTCCCAATACGTATCTAAGCCTCCAGGACAGGGTCTGTCAGGCAGCATGACAAATCCCGCCTCCACAGCAGGAGAAACTGGCACTGTAGGTCCCAGCTGAGGGGCCGTAGTGGGGACAGGAGAGGGAGGGGACACATCCTCCCAGGAGCAGCAGCCTGGTGAGATGCTGGGGAAAGAACTGTCAAAAACTAATTTAAAAATGTAGCGCTCCGCTTGATTTCATGTCTCAACATGTCGCTTAACAGCAATTTAGTCATTCCCCCCCCAGCCTTTTGCTGAGGCACTGACACTTTTTTAATAAAAATACATAGAGGAGCTTCAGGCACTTTATTAAGTGCACAGCAAGGGTGCCGGCACCCATGTCTCTGCCCTATACTCCCTATTAGTGTAATGAGAGCTTGCAGGAGCACAGAAGCTGGTGGAGCCCCTTCCCCAGCTCCAACTGAACGCTCACGACCTGATTTCCCAGAGCACATGCTTGGCTTTCTCTAGAAATTTCATCTTCAGCTGGTGCCCAAGGGTGGGCCCTGCCTGGGTGAAAGGCATTCAGCAAACTTGATCTGCCAGCAAGCTTATATAATTATTAGAATTTCTAATTCATTTTCCTTTTTTTTTTTTTTTTCTGGTCCCTTTTCTTTTTTAGTGTCCCCCAGCCATGTAGCAATGCAGAAGCTGCTGCTGCCATGGTTACGGTCCCAGCCAGCCAATACTCAGCTCTCAGCTACAGCCTCTGGAGGGTGCTGAGCCCTGGGAGCCCATGTGCCATGCTGACCCCCTCCCCGGGGAACAGGGCTGCCTGACACCACCCCCAGCTGGCAGCTTCTCTAGCCACCCCTGCATAAGATATTTGTATCCACAAACTTTCTGGCTTTGAGCTCATCATAGCCCTGTTGCATCGAGGTACCCAGCACATCATGGTCTGAGGTGATCCCTGCACCAAGGGAAGCAGCAGTGGTACTGCCAGCTGCCAGCGCGAGCAGGTCTGCCTGATGCTGGGCATGCCCATCAGGAGACAAGCCCCAAGTCAGTGTGCTGTGGGTGGCCATCAGTGGGCTGGAGCTGAACAGGCAACTTCCAGCGCCTTGAGGTTCATTTTGTAGGTTGCTTATCTCTCACTTGCCTATAAGCATCTCTCTCCTTACTCTATCTGAGAGGAAAAGCCAGTCAGTGGCCAAGGAGGTGTCACTGCATGTCAGCTGATGTGACACAAAGGCCATTGCTTGCTGCTATAAAGTTACTACCCTTTCTCTACAGTCATCCAGTAGCATGGCTCATGTTTTCATCTGGCTTTTCTGGGGCTCAGGCTCAGACTGAGTGCAGGTAAAGTGTGCTCTGTGCCCTTCCATTGATGGCCCCAAGCATAGCCCAAGTTTGTCTGTTTCTTTGGCACCAGCAGAGAGATAATCTGCATAAACAAGATGAGTGAATAGTTTATGGGATCCACCGTGCATATCTTCCAGTGGCCCTAAAAAGATCTAAGCTCAATTCCCCAAAGGGACTAGGAGATGGCAATTATCCTGGAAATTCTGACCTAACCCCAAACCAGGAATCTCAACGGAAGCCCTCTTTTTCCCTCAGCTTCCCAGGCCCACATCTACACCACAAGTAATCCAACCAAGTCTGCAACCAATCTCTGGATACTCTTTGCACTCTTGCAACTTTGCCTATCCCTTAGAAACCCTCAACCCTGGGGTTGCGTTCCTCTCAACCCTGGGTCCTGCGTTCCTGACTGCACCCCATCACCCTCAAAGCTGCTTGCTTTAGGGTGACAGGGACATTTTTCTCGCCCAGGCTGGCACAGCTAAGGAGTTAAGCCCAGGGCAGGCAGACTGATGTCCCCCTCAAGTTGTCTCCCACTGGCAGCAGCACCCTTGGGCTCTGGGAGGTACCTCTGCTCTTTGTGCCAAAGCAGTGGGCAGCTGATTGAACCTCCCTTCTTGCAGGAATGAGTAGTAACTATGGTAACTGTCTCCGGCTGCATACCAGCTCCATGTTTGCCTCTCCTCAATACTGCTTGTGTTTACCTTTGATGCTCCTTTTGCAGCTTCCTCCTTCTTTTTCCCAACAAAAGGCAGAAAGTGTAGTCTTGCAACTACTTCCAGCCTCCCCACCCTGCAGACAGTGTCAACCACAGACTACCTGATCTCCACAGGTAAGGCATTACCTCACTCAGCATCTTCCCTGCTCATCACCTGGGAGCCCCCACAGGTTCACAGCAGGTCTAGGTAACCACCAAAGCACAAAATGGGTGGCCATGGCCTGGCAGGAGCCTGGAGGTGTAAGCAGTCATCAGCAAGCACCCGAGAGGCACACTTGCAGCTAGCATGTGGACACACAGCAGCCTGGGTTGTTTCCAGTATTATCTAGAAAAGCAACACAGGCACCACCCTTAATCCCTGTGTAACTTCATCCCCCAGCTGTAGAACAAGGTGACTGCTTCCTCCTGCACCTTCCGTCACGTTCATCAAAACCTTCGGGGCACAGCCACTGCTCTATGCTGCAGCGCCTGGCACCAAAATTTATGCTCCAATCTCAGCTGTGACCATTCAGGTAAAAATTTTCAAAAGCATCTAAATGACTCAGATGTTGAAATCAGATTTGGGAGGCACTTCTGAGAATGGATCTTGGGCTCTTGACACTTCTGAAATGTTCCCCACAATAATTTAAGACTGTCTAAACTACCAATTAGTGCTTGATTAACAATGGTAAATAGGAGCCCTGTGTTCTGCTATCTCTCTTGCTGTTTCAGCTATTAATGACAACTACACCATAGGCTGCCAGGGGAAACATTTAATATGGGAAGCCATGATTATTTTTTTCCTTTTGTGTTTTAAAATACGATGATGACATTTCTTTTGCCTTCTTGCTCTCTTTTTTTTTTTCCCCTTTGCTTTGTCATGCCAAGCAGCACGTCTGAGACCAGCTGAAAACATCTGGAATGGTTCTGATAGGAGCAGAGCCAGCTGCCTTTTCATATTTCTCTGGGACTGGAAGATATATATCAGATGTGAGTGTCTTTCCTCACTAATAATGTTAACTGAATAAATAACTGGTGGTGGCTCAGACCTGGCTGAAGTGTTTGCTCTCTGCCTCCTTTTGCAGGATTTGATTTACAACGTCTTCTATTGCTTCACACTGATTCTTATTTTACTTTAGGGTTTTTTTTATTCAATCATTTCTTTTCTTTTCCTCCTTTGCCTCCCCTCCCCTCTTTAGGCATTCAATCAAAGCTGTCTGCAAGGGGGGTTGCAACCCAGCTTTTCACCTGCTTGCACCGTAAGCGGAGGAAATCTGAGAAGCAGCAGTGGAAATATTTTCTAACTACTCCCTGCCCAGATGCCTCCTGAGAATCAGAGCTTGCCTGGAAGGCATGGTTTGGACCTGAGCCTGCTAGCACAGGGGAATGTGGGGTGAGATCTGGCCATGTCTAGGCACACAGAGGTGACAGAGAGATATGGTGGCATGGGCATTAGGGGTGCCAGTGCTGCAGTCCCTATGGGACTTGCTTTCCTCTGCTTCCCGCATCAAGGGTGCCGCTGCCCATGATAGGAACCCTCTTTGGTGCCATAGGGGACCCCAGACACCCAGTGCCAACCCCCAAAGGAGTTCCCTTCCTGCCTGCTGCACCAGAAGCACAGCTGTCACCCCTCCCCGTGAGCAGAGCAGAGCTACCCAGCACACAGCTAGCAGGAGGCTGAGCTGCAAAAGCACACAGAGGTTGCAAAGGCATTCCCACATGTCCCTTGACCACCAGGGTCTCCCAGCCTGGCTCTCTGCCCTCTCTCATCAGATCCAGTCAGTCACATCTGCATGGACATCCCTGCCACACTCAGTTCACCCCTTTGTCCCATGATGAAAGTCAATGCTGTCAACTCCATCTATCAGAAGTAGAGGGCTGTGATGAATCCCTTCTCTCAAGGCATCCAGGGGCTCTGCAAAACCACAGAGGCACCTGACTCCAACAGGATGTCCTGGCTGGGTGCCAGCAAAAGAAGAGCACACCTTGGGATGCCAAGGGCATTTCTGGCAGCAGGAGTGGTTTCAGGCAAAAAGGAAAGCAAGTTATGTGACAATGATGAAATGTGAAACCAGCTGCTTTTAAGGCCTTTCATCCATCATCCTTGTGAGCCTGTGACAGTGACAACAAGAGGGAGGATGGGACAGAGGGAAAACTGAGAAAAAAGCATGGCAAAGGGAGTTGGGTCTGAAGGCTTGGCATAGATTAAAATAAACAGCTCTCTCTGCTTGCATCTGCACCTTAACATCCATTCCTGCCTGTACAAACAAGCCACTTGAGAGTGATCCTTCAAGTGTCAGGTCTCTGCATGGGTCAGTTAGGGCAGGGAACTGGCTCTAACTGTCCACCAAGTCATGTCTCAGGTCTCTTCCTCTTCTTAGGCATTGCCTTCCCTTGCACAGGCTCAGATCCCCCAAGATTTCCGTAAAGGGATTCTCTTCCACTGCAAATTCCTCATTGGGCCTCAGCCCCACAGGGCAGACCCACATTACAGCACAACAAACCCCACTGCAACATACTCTGGGAAACAGAGCCCAGTGTCAGCTGGAAGCTCTGAGGGCCATAGCAGCTCAGGTTGCTCCTCAACCCTACCAGGACCTCTGGAGGGTATGGCTAGAAGCACTGGCAGTGCCAGTGCGGAAGAGAAGCTGACAGCTTGTTCCTTTTGCACTGTACATGCTTTATAGAGGTGGGGCATTCGCCTCCAGGGCCACTTTTTCAGATTGTTATTAGGAAATGTGGGTAAAATCAGGTTCTGCTTTTTCCTACAGCAGAGGAAGTGTCTCTCCAAGCCTGGTAATACAGCCAGTCTCACCTTCTTTCAGCTATTTGGAAGTGGGAGTTTGCTGTGGAAGAAATGGTCTTCTCCTGAGGATCAGAGCACCAAGGACACCCTAGCCACACCATGCAGAGAAAACCACCATGGGAAGCACCATGCAGCAGGCAAAGGCACCAGGGCAGACAGTGATGTGCATGGGTCATTGAGATCCTATTTGGTGCCTCTTAAAAAGCTTTTCCTGGAATAACTGGAGATGAGTGTGGAAGCGTTTTGCATCACCTGCCAGAGGACAGTGGAAAGCAAGGGAAGGGGAAAGCATACTCCACCCTAGTGAAGGGCTTTGGATGAAAAGCAACGGCAGTTGTCATGCAACTGTTTGTTTGCATTATTTTGGACTCAGATGTTTGCAAATACAGCCTGTTCTGAACTGATCTCTCTCTCTTTTTTTCAGATGGCATGTGATAAATGTGTTAATTTTGCATTCAGCTCTGGAAGACAAGAGGGGGCTGAGAGGAAGAGCAGCTGAGACAAGTGACTCTACTTGCCTGAAACCTGGTTTAGTGACTGCCTGGATCTCTGAGAGCATGGGGTGTTGCTTACAGCTGACTAATCGCCACCCTGCCCTCCCCAGAGTCTTCCCTGCTGATACTGCTGTGCTTCTCCTGGATGCTAACGAGTTCAGCCTCACAGCCCCCAGGGAAACGGGTCACCCTCCCCACACTCTGCTCGCAGGAGATGGAGTCGAGACACAGATGGAGGAAATTACTTTCCCAAGGACACGCGATCCATCTGCAGCAGAGCACGCAAAATCTCGCTCTGACCTGGCTCATCTGTCTATGCCTGCTGAGCAGGGCCCCCTTTCACCTCATCATGGGCTTGAACTGGCTGTGTCCACACTGTCTGCATGCAGGCTTCAAATTTAAGGTGCAGGACTCACAAGTGCGGGCAACCAGGGAGTCTGAGCTGGTGCACAGTGTTAAGCCCTGAGCTATCATGGTGGCACGGACATACCCAGAGCTCTCACCTGTGCTTGAAATGTGCCACTGTTCAGTGAACCTCCAAATACTCTGCACCGCAATGCTCCATATTGTCATAGCCACCTGGCACTTCAAGATTAAAAGCAAATGCTCAGCACTCATGCTGTACTCTCTTAAAGCAGCTGAGGCCAGCTACATGGAGCCATCCTGAGGGTTTGCATGACCACCATGAGATCCCAGGACCTCCAGCCACACAAGCCACATGTCATAAATCCCTCTTAAAAAGCCTCCACAAGGCTTTTGCAACCCTTGCTGCTCTCGCTTTTTTTGCAGTGCCACTTCCCATGCCAGGCAGCAAGTCAGGGACCATGGCAAGCACTGCGTGCTGGACAGCTGAAAGCGTATCTAAAGCCACCCAGTCACTTCAGAAGCAAAGTGAGAAAGACTCTTGAAGAGGAGAAGGGTCTTTGAGGCAGACAACTCTGTGACAGCTTCTTTTTTTTAGAAGACCTTCACTAGGGAAGTAGTGTCTCGGGGGTGTTCTGGAGAACCGATTACTGGCAAGGACAGAAGTACAGCTTCAGGAATTGAAAATCAGTGTTGCAGGAATGCATTTTAGGGGTAGTCCTGAGGAGGAGAAGGAGTCAATTTTAAGGGTCATTGTTTGTCACTGAAAGATACATTTTTGGGTTAACCAAGCCAAGTCATGGATCACTGCAAAAATCTGCAAATTATTTCAACTGAGGGGAAGAAAACTGGGAAGTTCAAAGGCTCCATTTCAACATCTTCTGAATTAGCTGTTTCAGGTTTTCTTCTTGAAATAACCATTTATTTTTACAGATTTCTAATAGCCCATTACACATTTTTTTTTTAGATCCCTAAGTAGAACATTTGCTTTCAAACTGAGTAATTTACTCCACACAAAATGATTTTTCTCCTTTTCATTTCAGCAGGAAACTGAAAAATAATTAATTTCACAATTACCTCCAGTTGTGGGTTTGCTTAGGTTTTTTTTTAAATGCTGCTGTTCATGTAGTAAACCAAAGTAGTGCTTATTTGCACAGCTATAGCAAAATGTCACTTTCCTCAAAAAGCTCTACTGACCACATAGGACCAAGAGACTGCATAGCTGCCTGGGACTACAAGTGTCTTGCTCTCCCAAGAAACATGGAAGCCCAGGCTGCTCATTATCTTAGCTAATTGCCTGACAGAAGACAGTTAGTAGGTCTTTTGTTTGCTGTTTTTCAGTGGGTGAGTTTTGTGGTGAAGAAGATGCCATTCCCTCCACAAGAGTATCTGTACAGGATCCCACAGGATCCCAGGGTCCTGTCCCTGACAGTGGCCACAGCAGAGCAGGGCAGGCATGGACAAAACTTAATCCCTTTCCACTTATTTTCAACACAGGGATCTCCTGAAACAGAGACAGTTTCCCTGTGCTTAGTAACTACCCATGGGTTTTCTTCTTTTGGACTTAATGGAAACTTTAGCATAACATCCTGCAGCAAAGAGTGAGGCACAGTAATCACCTCTTTGGGGAAGAGGGGAGAGATGCCTCTTTCTGCTTCTTTCAAGCCCAGCTCCTGCTAGCTTTATTTAATGCTTCTCAGTCTTGAATTCAAGGACAGTGAGAAAAAGGCAAAATCTGGTGGCACTGTCATTCCTCCAGGAATCTGAGGGAACTCTGTGACCTGATTCCTAGACCTGCAAAGCTCCCTTTTGGCTGGGGTGAGAGAGGTCTCACCTGCAACAGAGGAAGGTGGAGTCTGCATTCAGGAGACCAAAATTTAGTCAGGGATGCCTGCCAGCACGTCTGGGCACTAGGAAGGAAGAAATGTCCTCCTTGACTGTTTGTGTTTTGTGTAAGGGCAGCAGGAGGCAAAAGGCAGATCTGCCATATAGCTTGAGGAGAAAGCTCTGTCTGGAGGTCAAGAGAAGGACCATTAAGAGAAGGGCTAGTTGTGAAAAGTTGCCACAGCAGAGTCAAGACAGCTATAACTAGGATGGAGACCTCTGGAAGTCACCTAATCCAGCCTCTTGTGAGTATCTCCAGGATGAAGACTCCACAGACTATCCAGGCACCTTTTCCAGTGCTTGACCACTCTCATGGGGACAACTTTTTCCCTTTATGCCTGACCAGAGTTTCCCTTGGAGTGATTTGTGCCCCTTATCATTTGCTGTGCACCTCTGAGAACAATTTGGCTTCACCCTATTCACAATGGCTCTTTTGATAGCTGAAGAGAGCAAATAGCTCCTCATTTCTCCAGGTTCTTCTGATATGCCAGGTGCTTCAGCCCCCAAGCATTTCAGTGTCCCGCCTCTCAGCTTACTCCTGTTTGTTCGTATTTCTTCCCAGGGAGCCCCAAACCTGGTACTCCAGACTCAGTCTCACGAGTGCCAAAGAGAGGCAACTGCTGATTGAAGACAGCAAGCTTTCCCTGGGTTTGCAAACACTATCTTTGTTCTTACATGAGCTTTCCATCATGATTATTGCAGGTATCAGTGCAGACTCTGCCTGCCAGCTCTGCCGGCCCATCTTCTGAGCTCAGCACCAGCCAGCTCTAAGCCAGAAGCCATGTAGCTGGGTTATCAAGGTGTGGCACTTAAATTCCTAAGCCATGCTGAGGAGACAGGGGCAGGACATCTGCAGCTCAGCACCCTGCTAGCAGGGGTTAACACCAGCAGAGAGCTGTCTCACGAGTAACCAAGAAGGGAGAACTGAAAGCCTATGCTCACATCCATCCACAAGACACTGCGCGGACACCCCTGTCCCATAGATGTGCAGTGAGATAAAGATTTTATCCCACTTTACATGGGGCCTCTCACCCACTCAGCGGTGGAGATCAGAATATAACGCAAGAGTGGCGTTTCTGACAGGGAAAGTGGGTGTTTTAATGAATCACTCGAGATGCAGAGCCATGAATGTCCAGACATTCTTGGAGATGTTTTAATAAATAACAATGAAGATAACAATTTAAACATTGTGAGCAGGAAATGCATTATTGAACATGCATAACACAGCACAAACTTAGAGCCCTTTCAAAGCCTTCAAAAATCAGCCAGGCAAAATTCAAACCAACAGAAGCAGACAGAGACATCTGTGCTTTAAAGGCTGTCTGTGGCTTCCAGAAAATGAGTGCTGTTACATTGACCTGCAGCAACTTTATATACTCATGCATCTGCCTGCTCTCCCCACTCCTCTGCAGGAAGATACTTGCCTCCCAAATGGGCAGAGAAGCAGGACACAGGTGCACGGATCGGTTTTGTGTGTCAGCAAGCTGTGCATCGGCCCAGCCCACACATCAGCAAGAAAGAAGGGGTGTCAGGGCTGAGGAGGAGCACAGGTACTTATTGGGAGCTGCTTCTGGGTTCAGTCTCTCTTTGGAGTCATATAAACTTTGTCAGCTTAACATCCTGTTATGAGGAGTCCCTCAGCTTTAAAGTCCCACAGGTCTTCACTGCACTGGGTCCAGTTAGAGAGAAACAGGTATTTTCACATTCCTTCTGACTCTGTAAGATCTCCCGGCCTCTGATGGATGATAAAGGCCACAGGGGAATTGTTCTTGAGGTGTTTTCAAAGGAAAGGAAGGGTTGCTACCAAAAATGCAGGTGGGTGGGAAGGTTACTAATTGCATGCATACATCTGCAGGGCATGCTGACTTTGAAGAGTGTCCCTTTGATTGCACAGCCTCCTAGGACAGGGAGGGATCCAGTGGATGGTGTTCAAAAGAGCCATGGCCAAGGCAGAGAGCTCTGCTGCCCCTACAGCCAGTGCAGGATTAAAAGGAGAATTCAAGACTTGCAAAAAATGCCAAGGGATCTGTATTACTATGCAGCAGTCATGCCAAATTAGAGCATGATCCTTAGCTTAAGGTCTCCGTTTTAGCATCTAAAGATCAGTGCAAAGTGCAGAGTGAGATCATTAAAATTTTGCAGTAACACAAAGGGAGGGGAATTCCTGAAAATGGCTTACAATCTCTCACTTTCTTTTTTTTCAATGGCTATAAAACATGACTTGAGTGATTTAATTCAACACCTGTCATAAGCTTAAATCTAAAATCCTTAATTAAACTAAGCCAGGCACACAATCTCTGTAGGTTTTTTTGTTTGTATCTGCTACTACAGAAAAGCCACCTTTCCTTCCAGCCTTCTACTTTTAACCACATCACTGTGCTCCCTCCCTAAAGGAGGTAGAGAGAGGACTGTGTTTCCTAGAAGAAGAAGGAGAAATGGATGCTGAAATCTCGAGATAAGGTACCAGACAAGTGTGCTCAGACACTGGCTTTTTGTGAGGCTGAAGGAAGGAGGTGAGGTGGGAAGCGTCCTGCTAGGCAGGACCACAGTGGCAGTGTTAAACACCCTCAGTGCAGAAATCAGTGTGACAGTCTCCTGATGGATAAATGCCTCCGATTCTACAGCTTTGTATCAGCACCGCTCTGGTCTGACTGAAGTCTCCTAGCAGTAGGTCTCCAAGGGTGGGTTCACTAGATGGGCAAGATTTTAGAGTCAGTTTCTAAAAGGTCACTGTCCTATTTAGTAATAGCAAAGGTGCCAGGGGTGGTAGCCCAGGGCAGCAGGTGAGCATTAGGCTTCTCCAGCAAAGGCACAGCATGCACAAGCTATAGTTGCTACCTTCCTTACAAGTGCTACCTAAAGTCTCAGCGTTAACCTTCCAGCTTTTGTAACCGATCCAAGGGTTTTCTGGAGCACTGTCTGTGGCCCAGCTGTACACCTTCTCCTTCCTTTGCTCACATAAACCCTCGTACTCCAATGGCTGGAGCTAGGTGGGCTTCCAATCACTTCTTAGTGGGCGATAAGGCCAGACTTCCAAAACACAGAGTCACAGGGTGAAATACCAGGAGTATCTCATCTCCCTGAGCAGGACTTCTAGCAGGTAATAGCTGAGAGGACCCAACAGTGACTTTGATCCAAACAAACTTTTCTCAGACTCTTGGACCCCAACTTCCAGACAACGGTCTGCAACACCCCTCTGTATGCCTGAGGGCTCTGTATGTCTTGCTGCTGGGGAAGCATCAAGCGTGAAACAACTCAACCCACAGCAGATTACAGGTGCCATGAGAAGCTGAATTTCAAAGCAGTGTGCCCAATTCACTCATGACACTGGTTCTTTTGAAATAATTTTGGTTTTGCTGGAAGTTTCAGAGCTGCCTGTTTTCAAATGCCATTCTGTACTCAAATCAGCCTCAAGATCCCTCAGTTTCTCATTCGAGCTGCTTAGTCAGACCAAGCCCTCCCCTGAGAGGTAAGTGGATTCTCACAGAGGCTGTCCTGGTATTTGAAGCCTATCCTTGCTGTAGCCTTGCTTTCCGCTGAATAGCTGAGGGAGTTTTTATTTAAACTTGGTTTCTATTGTCAGTGGCCTCACTGTCTGGGTTGACAGAGAATATTTCTCAAGTACCTACTGAAGCAGCAATCTCCAACATGCTCCCAAGACTTTATCTTTGCCAATTCTTTTTAGATGGGGCTTGATTTTCCTCTCGCTTACACCTGCGTCACAGCAGGGTAACTCCACTAAAATGAGTCCTTATTTACACCGGCGGTCGGAAGAGAAGAATCCAGGCGCTCCCCGCCAGGCCGA
>JAVSBS010028832.1:0-13257 GCA_033124195.1 Coracias cyanogaster | reverse complement strand
CCCCTCTAAGGACACACATCCCTCCCAAAGACACATGTGACTCCATGCACACCCCATGGACACACATCCTCCCCCTGAAGACACGCGTGGCTCCATGTGCAGCCCTGAGGGACACGCATGCCCACTGAAGACACGCGTGGCTCTGTGCACACCCCCAGGAACACACGCATGCTCCTGAGGACATGCGTGGCTCCATGCACAGCCCAGGGGACACACATCACCCCAAGGACACACAGCTCCAGGCAGAGCTCCAAGGGACACACGTGCACCCTACAGACATGTGTGGCTCCATGCACACCCCCAGGACACACGCATGCTCCCGAGGACATGTGTGGCTCCATGCACACCCCCAGGAACACACATAGCTCCATACACACCCCCTGGGGACACGCGTGCTCCTGAGGCCACGCTTGGCTCCATGTATCCCCCCTCAGGAACACGCATGCTCTCAAGGACACGCATAGCTCCACGCACACCCCCAGGGACACGCGTGCTCCTGAGGCCATGTGTGATTCCATACGCACCCCTAGGGACACGTGTGCTCTTATGGACATGCGTGACTCCATGCACATGCCCAGGAACACGCATGCTCTCGAGGACACGCATGGCTCTGCACACACCCCCAGGAACACGTGTGCTCTCGTGCTGAGCCGGGGTCCCTGGGGACCCCCGTACCTGGGCTGGGGGTCGGCGCTCCCCTGCTCGGCACCCACCGAGAGCAGGGCCATGGCCGTCACCGTCTCGGCCTCCTCCGCCTCCCCCTTCTGCGCCTCCAGCAAGGAGCAGCCCACGGCCGCCGCAAAGCGCTTCACCGAGCCCCAGTGCTGGCCTGCGGGCACCGGCACGGCTGGGCACAGCCCCCGGGGACCCCCGGGACCCCCACGGCAGGGATGGCCCCGGGGAGGACCCGTGGGACCCCCATGGAAGGAACAACCCAAGGGGGCTCATGGGACCACCACAGAAGGGATGGTCCAAGGGACCCCCCATGCCACCCACAGCCCTGGGGACCTCCCGAGCCAAGGGACCCCGTGTCACCTACAGCCAGGACAGCCCTGGAGGACCTCCCAGGACCCCCATGGAGGGGACGACCCAAGGGAACTCATAGGACACCCATGGAAAGGACAGTTCAAGGGACCCCTGTGTCACCCATGGTCAGGACAGCCCTGAGGACCTCCCCTAAGACCCCCATGGTGGGGATAACTTGGGGAACCCTCCAGCGCTCCCATGGCAGGGACAATCCAAGGGACCTCCATGTCACTCACAGCCCTGGGGACCTCCCCTGAGACCCCCATGGAGGAGACAGCCCTGGGGACTCCCCCAGAGCAAGGACAACCCCAGGGATCTCCCCCCAGGATCCCAACGACAGGGACAGCCCTGGGGACCCCCCCAGGATCCCAGTGGCATCTCCAGAGACCCCTCCAGGTGCCCCCAAGGCAACGACAGACCCCAGCCCCCCCATCCCCATGGCAGGGACAGACCCACTGGGGTCCCCCAAGGGTGAGGGGACCCCCTGTGGACCCTCCTATGCCCCCCATGACATAATGAGTCCCGGGGACCCCTCCCCAGGGATCCAGGCAAGATGCACGTCCCCCCACCCCAGGGCCACAGGTTCTCACTCTGGATCTCGATGACCTTCTCCAGGGTGGCCACCGCGTTCACGTTTGGCTTCTGCTGCAGGAGGGACGGATCCAGGGGCTCCAGCTGGGGTGGGGGGGAAACCATCAAGACCCCCAAACCTGCCACCAGCCCCCCCCGCCCCGAAACCTCCCAACCCCACCCCAAGAGGAGGGATGGAACCAGAGCCCCTCTCGTCAACCTGGGGGAAACCGAGGCACGGTGCAGGGGGTGCACCTCAATGTACCTTACACCCCCGGAGGGTGGCAAGGGGGGTCCCCACAGGTTGGGGGGTCCCTAGGGGTGACCCCCCCCCATACCTCCAGGCCGAGCAGCGCAGAGACGCAGGCCTCCGAGGCATCGCAAATGGCCGTCAGGTCGTGCCCCCCCTCCAGCGCCAGCACCACCCGGCCCCCCGCCAGCATCATCAGCTGCTTCGTCAAGTGGCCGAAACCTGGGGGACACCAAGGGGGGGCGGGAGTGTGTGACAAGCGGCTCGGCTGCGATCCCCACCCTGGGGACACCCCCAGAGCCCACTCACACTTGGCGGTGACGGAGTAGCCACCAAGGGGGGACAAGTGCCCCTCGACGGCATCGAATCCGGCCGAGACCAGCACCACATCTGGGGAGAACTCGTTGGCGATGGGCATCACCACGGTCCTGGGGGGCAGAGGGTCAGGGCCAGATGCGGGGACACCCCCCCAGGATGCAGGGACACCCCCAAGGGCCCAGACCCACCTCGGGATGTGGGGAACCCTCAAGGGCTCAGGGACCCTCCCCCACAAGGGTGCAAAGACCCTCTCCCCTGGACACAAGGATCCTCCCAGAGTGCAGGGACACCCCCAAGGATGCAGAGACATCCCCAAAAATGCAGGGACCTCCCCCCCCAGGACACAGGGAACCCTCCTCTGGATGTGGGGACCTCGCCTCAGCACACAGGGACCCCCGAAGGGAACAGGGACCCCCCAAGGATGCAGGGACACCTCTGAAGGGTGAAGGGACCCCCTCGGGATATAGGGAACTCTGAAGGGCTCAGGGACCCCCCAAGGGTGCAAAGCCCCTCCCCGGGGCACAGGGATCCCCCCAGGGTGCAGGGACACTCCCAGGAAGGCAGGGACCATCCCCTTTCAGGACACAGGGACGCCCTCCCAGGACACAAAGATCCCCCCAGGGTGCAGAGACACTTTCAAGAATGCAGGGACTCCCCCCTCCAGAACACAGAGACCCTCCTCGGGCTGCGGGGACCCCCCCAAAACACAGGGACTTCCCTCAAGGGTGCAGGGACCCCTCCAGCATGCAGAGATTCCCCCAAGGATGCAGGAACTCCCCCTTCAGGGTGCAGGGACCCCCCAGTACATAAGGACTCTCCTCAGGATGTGGGGACCCTCCTCAGCACACCGGAAGCCCCCCAAGGGCACAGGGACACCCCCCCAACACAGGGACCCACCCCAAGACACAGAGATCCCCCCAGGGTGCAGAGACCCCCCCCTCAGTACACAAAGACCCTCCTGAGGATGCAGGGACCCTCCCCAGGGTGCAGGGACCTCCCCAGTACACTGGGACCCCCCCCTCCCACCAGGGACGCGGGCCCCTTCCCTCAGCCCCCCACCTGAAGGCGGTGAGATACTCCACGTCCCCGATGGGGGGGTCCACGCCGCCCGTCCAGGCGATGTTGATGTTGTAGCCCACTCCCATCCCACTGCCCACCTGGGCACAGCCACGGGTGACCCTCAGTGCTGCAGCCAAGGTCGGGGGGGGAAGACAGGGGACAAGGTGACCCCACCCCCAGCACAACCCCCCCACTCCGGTACCTCCTCAGGAGCCCCACTGCCTGGGAAGAAGTTGCCGTCGTCGTAGCGGTGGAGGGAGATGTAGAGGACATCAGGGTCGCTGTAGAAGGCTTGTTGGGTCCCGTTCCCGTGGTGGATGTCCTGCCGGGGGGAGCCAGCGGCATCAGGGACACCCCCCACATCCCACCCCCATCCCACGGGGTCCCCGTCCCCATCCCTGTCCCCACGACACCCTCACCCAGTCCACGATGAGGATCCTGCCCACGCTGAGCTTCTGCTGGAGCAGTTTGGCCGAGATGGCCACCGAGTTGAAGAAGCAGAAGCCCCTGGGGACAGGGGGCAGGGTCAGCGTGGGGAGGGGTCACTGCCACCCCCAGGTCACCGCTGTCCTCCCCCTACCCCGTCCCCACACTCACATGGCCGTGGACTCCTCGGCGTGGTGTCCCGGGGGGCGGATGACGGCGAAGCCGTTCTGTGGGGACACACAGAGGGACACGCATGACACGTGTGACACGCGTGACACAGGACACGTGTGCACGAGAGCAGCGGCACACACCCAGATGAGCGTGCAGGCGAGCAGCGCACACGCGAGCGTGCACAAGGGCTGCCATCTACGCAAGCGTGCACAAGCACAGCACACACGTGTAAGTGCGCACACATGCCAGCACATGCACCTACGTGAGTGTGCACCTACGGCACGTGTGCAAGCGTACAAAAGCCTTGAGCACGCCCAGGTGAGCGCACGTATAAAAGTCTGCACGAGGATCATCACGCACGCACAGGTAAGCGTGCACGGGAGTGGTGCGCACACATGCAAGCTTGCACAGGGGCCACCACATCCGAGTGAGCATGCACGAGGACGCTGCACACTCGCAAGTGTGCACAAGGGCCACCATGCACACCCAGGTAAGCGTGCAGGGCATCAGTGCACACATGCGAGCACACTTGAGGACCAGCACACCCCAGGTAAGCGAGTGTGGGAGCCGTGCACACACACGCAGGCTTGCACAGGGGTGACCGCACGTCCAGGTAAGTGTGCAGGAGGGCTGTGCACACACACGGAAGCTTGCACAGGGGCCATGGCACCCCCAGGCGAGCAGGCACAAGGACACTGCACACATGTGCAAGAGAGCACAAAGATCATCGCACACCCAGGTAAGCGTGTGTGAACAGCATCGCACACACAAATAAGCGTGCACAACTTGTGCATGCACACGCGAGCTTACATAGAGAGCATCATGCATCTAGGTGAGCGTGCACGAGGACGGTGCACACACGTGCAAGTGAGCATGAGGATCATCCCTGCACCCCGGGTAAGCATGCAAGAAAGCAGCACGCATGCACACGAGTATGTTATCACTCACGCGTAAGCGTGCTCGATCACCATCGCACACCAACGTGCACAAGCAGCGCACGCATACGTGAGCTTGCACAAGGTCTATCACGCGCCCGGGTAAGCGTGTGCAAGGACAGTGCGCACACGCAAGCGTGCTGAGGATCACCACGCACCCACGTAAGCACGCGCGAGGACGCTGCACGCACACACGCGTGCAAGCGAGCGTGAGGATCATCGCACCCCCAAGTCGGCGTGCAAGAAAGCCACGTGCTCGCAGGCGAGCACGCCCGTGGGTGCTGCACACGTGAGCGCGCACGAGGGCTGCTCCCCGGCTCAGCGCGCACCCCGAGCGCGCCGGCAGCTCACCTTGATCTCGCCGGCCGCCACCTTGAAGGCGAGCTCCACCAGGCAGCCCACTGCCATGCGCACCGCGCTGGATGAGTGCATCTCGTTCCACACCGTGTCACTGTCCACCTGCGGCGGGGGGGGGGGACACAGGACATGTCAGCGTGGCCAGGACAGCCCAGGTCCCCCCCTCGCCACCCCGTGCTCACCCCGATGCCCCCGCACGGCAGCACCGCGTACATCTTCTGGCTGATGGGACCTGCTGGGGCAAAGCGTCGTGATGGGGAGAGGGGGGGGACAATGGGGACAGTTCCCCCCCCTGCCCCCTGACTCCAAAAGGGGACCGAGATGTCCAGGCCCCCCCCCAGCTGGCACCTACCCAGGAGCTTTTTGCTGTCGAGCTTCTGGCGGTTGAGGGGGCTGGTGCCGTAGAGCAGCGTGTGATGCTCCGAGTGCACCGTCTGGATCTCCTCCAGCGTCGCCTTCCTGCCCCGGATGCGCTGGGGAGGGGGATATAGGAGTGAGCGACCCCCTGTCCTCCTCAAAGACAAACAGAGGACACCTCCCAGGTTGCCGGGGCGGGGGCAGATCCTCACCTCGCACTTGCCCAAGAGGCCGGTCTCCTGCAGCCGGGACCAGATGCTCTGGATGCGGCCGGCGTGCTCGGGGTGGATGTTGGTGTTGCCGCAGGTGCACTGGTGCTTCAGCATGAACGTGTCGTACACCACGCCTGCGGCGGGCACACACCTGGCACCGGCCCCCCCGCGCCCACGGGGATCCCGTGGGATACAGGGATCCCATGGGATACGGGGACCTCATGGGATATGGGGGAATTCCAGGCACCCCGAGGGATGGGAAACTCTATGGGAGAGGGGGACCCTGTGGGAGATGGGCACTGCCGGGCACCCCGAAGGATGAGGGACCTCATGGGATAAAGGGATCCCATGGGATAGAGGGACCTGTAGGCATCCTGAGGGATTGGGAACCCAGGGGATGGCAGGATCCCATAGGACAGGAGTACTCCATGTCACCCTGAGGCATGGAGGACCTCAGGGGACAGGTGGACCCTATGGGAGACGAGGACCCTGTGGGACATGGACACTGCCGGGCACCCCGAAGGATGGGGGACCTCATGGGACAAAAGGATCCCATGGGACAGGGGGCATCCTGGGCACCCCAAAGGATCAAGAACCCCAGGGGACAGGAGTCCCATGGGACAGGAGCACCCCATGTCATCCTGAGAGATGGGGGACCCTGTGGGACAGGAGGACCCCATGGCACAGGGGCACTCCCACACACCCCGAGGGATGGAAGACCTCATGGGACAGGGGGATCCCACAGGACACGAGCACCCCAAGGGACAGGGCACCCCACGGGACAAGCAGTGCCCCCCCACCTGATGGGTGTCCCACCAAAGTCCCCACCAAGGGATGTGACACCATCACCCTCGGGGTCTACCAAGGGATGGGGCACCTGTGGGGTAGGGGGCACCTGATGGGACAAGAGACACCCCACCCTGCGACACCCCCCGCCCCATACCTGTGGTGAAAAGGTGCTTGGGGGGCCCGTCGGGCGCGGGGTGCTTGACACTGGCGGGGGACGACTGGGTGCGGGCCAGGGCTGGGTGGGGCAGCGCCAGGATGCCCAGGGGAGTGCCGGGGTACAGCTGCAGCGGCGCCTCGGGGAACACCTGGGGGGGGCCCCAAACCCCAACAGGAGTCATGTCCCCATCCCCACGTCCCAGCTGGGGAGGGGGGTGGCCACGTCCGAGGTTTTGGGGGGATGAGTCATGACGGGGGCTGGGGGGGGGCTGTAGCGCGGGGGTGGTGAAGCCAGAGGAGGCGGGGGGGGGTGGAGAGGAATGAGTCACTGGTCCCTCCGAGTCATCGCTGCGGCAGTGCGAGGGGGGGGCCTGGCCCCCAAATTGCTGGGGGGGGGCCACGGCTGGTCTGAGAGCAGGAGGGGATGCTCGTGCAAAGGGGACACGCTCATGGGATGCTCATGCAATAATTTGGGGGGGGTATTCAGGGAGCTGGGGGTATTTGCCCCCGCACTGACCCGTAGGGTCCCCGAGGTCTCACCTGCTTGTACGTGACCCCCAGCTCGGTGACGTCGGGGCCCCCAGGACCCTCGGCCTCGTCCCCGCTGTCCCCTGGCTCCTCACAGGGGCCCCTGCAGCCCTCAGGGTCCTGCAGCCCCCCTGGGGGGTCCCCGGCATCCGGGGAGACGAGGGTGAGGGGGGGGCCTGGAGGGACCCCATCACCCGGGGGGGGCGATTGCTGCTCCGTCAGCTCCTCCTCTGTCTCCTCGGGGTGGGTGGGGGGCTGCCGCGCCAGCTCCCCGGCCTTGGGGAGAAGCTGGGGGGGGCAGCAGGTGAGGGGAGGCCAAAGTGACCCCCCAGCATCCTGACATCCCATGGCCAGCCCCATGGCTGCCCCGTACCAGCCTCTGTGCCCACCCCATGGCCCCCCAGTATCCACCCCATAGTCACCCTATGGCTGCCCCATGCCCGTCCCCACCCCACATACTCCCACACCCCATCCCCACCCCATATCCCACAGCTACCCCACACCCACCCCATCCTCTGCCCCGTGTCCACCCCATACCCAAGAGCTCCCTAATACCTGCCCCATGCCCATTCTATGCCCCATGGCCACCCCACGGCCACCCCACATACCCCATCCACAGCCTGTACCCACCCCATTCCCACTCTACATCATCTTCTGCCCCATGCCCACCCCATTCCCACCCAACAACAGCCCCATGGCCACCCTGTGTCCGCTCCACCCCATCCTCTGCCCCATGCCCACCCTATTTCTACCTCACAGCAGCCCCACACCCACCCTGTGCCCCACGCCCACCACACACCCACCCCACACCATCCTCTGCCTTGTGTCCACCCCACTCCAGCCCCACTTTGTGCCCCATACCCACCCCCCAGAACGCCCACCCTGTGCCCCATACCCACCCCTCCCAGCCCCACCTTGCCCAGCTGGACCTGCTGCTTGTCGAGGAAGTGGTGCTGGAGGGTGCCGTGGGGCAGGGCCTGGGGGCTCTGGGGCAGCGGGGATGACTGCGTGCGGCTCAGGGGCCGGTGGCGCGGCAGCTTGCTCACCGCCCGCACGCTCCCCACGCGCTCCCCCGTCACCAGCGGAGACTGCCCGTGCAAGGGCACTGCGGGCGTGGGGTGGACATCGTCAGTGGGGCGGCCCCCCGAGACATCCCACCCACACCCCAAAAATCCAGCTTGGGGGTGGTTTGAAAGGGAGGGGAAGTGGGGGGGTGGGGGGGAGAACTGAGGCAGAGGCAGGGGAAAAGAAGCAGAAAGGGGGGAAAAAAAGAGACAGAAGGGGGAGAAACTGAGGCTGGAAGGGGGGAAACTGAGGCTGGAAGGAAAAAGTGAGGCAGAAAGTGGGAGGAACTGAGGCAGACGGGCAGGGAGGAGAAACTGAGGTGGGGGGGCACTGACCGGCGATGAGGGTGCTCTGCTGCCGCGCTTGCTCCAGGAGCAGGACATGCTGCAGCAGGGACGCGGGGCCAGCGGGGGGGTCCCCGTCCAGGGCCACCCCCAGCAGGCAGCCCGGGATGGATGAGGTGCTCAGGAACTTGCCGGTGAGGGTGGCCCCGGGGCGCAGGGTGGCCACCCCCGGGCGCTCGGCCTCCGCCTGCGGTGACAGCTTCGGGGACGCCTGCAGAGACGCGGCATCGTGGTACCCCCCCCGAGCCTGCAACCCCCCTAACCAGGGGCACCAGGGTGCTGCCAGACCCCCTCAGAGGTCTCAGCTTCTCTCCCATGGGGAAACTGAGGCACAAACTCAACTGTGGGGGATAAGGGGACATTGGGGTTCCTGGCTTGGAAGCCCTCCTCCTGGGGGTCCCCTGTGGGGCACTGGGTCCCCTCACCAAAGCCTGCGAGGTGCCAGGTCCCCAGACCACCATTATGGGACATAAGGTGCTTGTGCCACCACCCACAGGGTCCCCACAGACACGCTATGGAGTCCCAGGTCCCTGTGTCACCACCCACCGGGTCCCCACATCAACCCTACGGAGTCCCAGGTCCCTGTGCCACCCGCTGTGGAGTCCCCATGTAGACCCTGTAGGGTACCAGGTCCTTATGCCACCCACCACGGGGTGCCCACATCTCCTCCATGGGGTTCTAGGTCCTGGTGCCACCTCCCGTGGGGTCCCCACATCATCCCTACGGGGTCACAGGTCCTGGTGCCACCCCCTGTGGGGTCCCCATGTTGCCCCTATGAGGTTCCAGGTCCTGGTGCCACCCCATGGGCACCATGTCCCCACAGGCGCCACGTCCCCGTGGGTGCCACACTCACGCTGAGGTGGGAGCTGGTGACAGTGACGGTGGCCTGCAACCCCAGGGAGATGTTGGGCAGGGACGGGGACGTGTAGAGGCTGAGCTGGCCGGCGCCGTCCAGGGCGAGGGCTCGGGGCTGGGGCAGGAGCTGCTGTGGGGCACGGGGACACGGCACCGACACGCCATGAGCACGCGTGTGCTCAGACACACCATGGATGTGCACATGCGTGTGCTGAGATACTTCAGATGTGCACAAGCTGCCATGCTGGGAGCACACTCCGGCTGCATGCAATTGAGCACACGTGTGCACCCAGACACGCACACGCCCAACCACGCGTGCACACACGTGCACAGAGCACACACCCTAGCTGTACACACCTGAGCACACATGCACACTGAACATACCCACAACACACACCTGAAAACGTGTACGCATGCTGAACATGCTAATAGCACATACCTGAACATACACGTGCACATATATGCACTGAGCATGCTCACAGCACACATCTGCACATACATGTGCATCCTGAGCGCACCTAACAGCACATACCTGAACATACGTGTGCACACTGAGCATCCTGGCTGCACACACCTGAGCATGTGTGTGCACCCTGAGCGTGCTTGTGGCACACATCTGAACACACGTGTGTCCTGAGCATGCCCACAGCACATGTCTGAACACGTGAGCACACAGAGCATGCTCATGGCACACACCTGCACACACGTGTGCTCCAAACATGCTCACAGCACACTCCTGCACACACATGTGCACCTTGAGCATGCTCAGCACACACGTGTGCACTCCACACACACATCCACTCACACGTGTGCACTCCACACACACATCCGCACGCACATGTGCACTCCACACACACATCCACACACACGTGTGCACTCCACACACACTCATGGCACATATCTGCACATGTGTACACTCCACACATGCTCACCCCCACACATACCCCAAGTATGCTCACAGCACACGCTTGCACACGTGTGCACACCGAGCCTGCCCACACGTGTGTCCCAGCAGCACCTACCTCTGCGGGGATGTTGGGGACGGAGCCGGTGAAGCCGTTCTCGGCGATGGTGCTGTGGGAGCTGTTGGGGGAGCTGGGCCCGGAGCCCGGGGCGCTGCTGCACACTGAGGACACTGCGGGGACATGGGGGTCACGGCAGGACATGGTCTCTTCCAACCAAAATGACTGTGTGATCTCCTGGGCTGGCTGTCCCCATGCCCTCCTGGCTGGCTCACCCATGACCTTGAGGTCTTCCTCCCCCACGACCTCATGGCTCGCCCCATCATAACCTTAGAGACACATTTTGCTGAGGGACGTGGTTTAGCGGTGCCCTGGCAGTGCTGGGTTCATGGTTGGACTTGATCATCTTGAAGGTCTCTTCCAACCAGAACGACTCTGTGATTCTGTGACTCCATGACCTCCTGGGCTGGCTCCCCCATGACCTTGTGATCTTGCTCCCCCATCACCTCACAGCTCACTTCCCCATGATCTCGAGGGTTAGCCCACCCATGACCTTGATGTCTTCCTCCCCCATGACCTCATGGCTTGGCCCACCATGACTTTAGGGACATGGGGTGTTGAGTGACCACATTGCAGGGTTCATGGTTGGTCTTGGTCACCTTGAAAGTCTCTTCCAACCAGAACGATTCCATGATTCTATGACTCCACGACCTCCTAGGCTAGCTCCTCATGACCTCCTGGGCTTGCTCCCCATGACCCCATGGACTGGCTCCCCATGACCGCATGGACCGGCCCCCGCATGCCCCCCTGGCCAGCTCACCCGTGACCTCGAGGGCTCTCCTGCGGCAGGCGCTGATGACGGAGCCGTCCTTCCTCCGCAGCAAGGGGCTGCTCCTCCTCTCCGTCACCTTCTGTTTTAACCGCGAGCGCACTTTCAGGTTGGGTTCGGAGGCTGCAGTTGGGGGTGGGGGGGGACACCCCGGGAAGCGGCGTTAGCCCCAGCACACGGCTCCCGGCATCCCCCACCCCCCCACACCCCATCCCGGGACCATCCGGCACCCACCGGTTTTGCGGAGCGGGAAATCATCCCGGCCATCGTAGGTGCCGAGAAGGGGGAGTTTGTAGGACGGGGGGGTCCCCGGGCTGCCGGTTTGGGGGGGGGAACTCTGGTCCAACGAGGTGTGGTGAGCCCTGGGGTGGGAGGAAGGCCGCAGAGACCCTGCTTGGACGCCTGGGTCACGCCCCCCACACTGTGCCCCCCACTTTTTTGGCAGGGGGTGGTGGCTTAGGCTGGGTTTAGGGGGAGACCTACCAACATTTGGGGTGCTGGGGGAGGGAATGGTTGGGGGGGCCGGGACCCGGCTCCTTCGTCTTGCTGAGCAGGAACTCCTGGAGCTTCAGCTTCACCTCCGTGCTGGCGATGGCACCTGGCGGGGCGGGGGGACAGCACATAACCCCCCCAGCCCAGCCCCACTGGGAGCCTCCCGCACCCACCCCTAACCCCCAACACCACCCCAAACCCCTCTGGCCCCCCAACTCCCCACTCCACCCCCTGCTCCCACACACCCACGGGACCCCCCCGCCCCAGGGACCCCCCCAGCTCACTCTCGCGGCTCTTGTCCTTGGTGCGCAGGGCGTGGAGCTGCTCCAGGCGCTGCTGCTGCTCCAGGGCCTCCTGCCGCTCCCGCTGCCGCTGCTGCTCCAGCTCCTGCTGCCGTCGGGCCGCCAGCGCTTCCTGCTGCTGCTGCAGGACCCCCCCCCAGCGGGGGTCACCACTGGGGGGTACCCACCCCCCTGCCCTGAGCCCCAACCCCTGCACGGCTCCATCACCCCAGGGTATGACACCCCACGGGTCCAGCACTCCATGGCATGGGATGTCTCCATGGCTCCATCACCCCCAACCTTCACCCAATGGCTCCATCACACCCAACCTTCACCCAATGGCTCCATCACTCTCAATCTCTCCCCAGTGGCACCCTTACCCCCAAAAGGTCATGCCCCACAGCTCCATCACCCCCAGTACCCCTCCCAATACCTCTATCAGCTCACCTCCAGTCTCCCTCCAAGAGCTCCCTCACCCCACATCTCCACCACCCCAAACAGGTGATGGCCCACACTCCCATCACCCCCAATGTCCACCCAACAGCTCCACCACCCCAAACAGGTGATGGCCCACACCCCCATCACCCCCAACACCCACCCAACAGAGCTCCATCACCCACAGCGTCCTTCCCCATAGTCCCACCACCCCACACAGGTAGCTCCACACGGCTCCACCACCCCAGGCAGATAATGCCCCATGCCTCCACCTGCCCCAGTCTCCCACCAACAGCTCCCTCACCCCAGACAGATGATGCCCCATACCCCCATCACCCCCAACACCCACCCAACAGTTCCACCACCCCAAACAGGTGATGCCCCATATCCCCATCACCCCCCATGCCCGCTCAACAGCTCCAGCGCCCCCGGCCCACCTTGAGGTGCTTCTGGAGCTGGACCTCATGCTGGCGGGTGAGGTGCTCATGCTGCTTCTGGAACTCGGCGAAGAGCAGCTGCTTCTGGAGCTGCTGCTGCTGCTTGAGGGCCAGCAGCTCCCGCTGCAGCTGCCGCTCCCGCGCCGCCGCGTCCAGCCCCGGCCCCCGGCGCTCCCCGCACGCCTCGGGCACCCCACAAGGCTCCACCGGCCCCTCCGGCCCTGCAGGCACCGGGGAGGGGGGTTAGGGTGCAGGCTGGGGGGGGGACAGGGGTGTCCCAGGGATGGAGAGAGGCATCTGGGGGGAGTTTGGGGGTGTCCCAGAGATGGGGGCAGCTGGGACTTATTTAGGGGTGTCCCAGGGTTGGAGAAGGAGCTGGGAGAGGTTTGGGGGGGTTCTGGGG
>JAVSBS010028831.1:0-29727 GCA_033124195.1 Coracias cyanogaster | reverse complement strand
GGAGAAAGGTTGGACTTGATGACCCTGGAGGTCCTTTCCAACCATAATGATTCTGTGATTCTGTGTGATTCTGTGATCCCTACTTGCACCTACCCTCCTCCCAGTTCTTCCTGCATAGCTGGAGCCAGTTGCTCTGTTTTATCATCAAACCTTTCCATAACATGCCTTGCAAGCCTGTTAGGAGGCAAAAATAAACATAACTGTTGAAACCCTGTTGCCAAGCTCCTTAACTGCAATCCTTGCCTGAAGTGTAGCCTAAAATTGGAGTGCAGTGATATCTTCCTTCTGCAAAAGCACCCATACGCCAGTGGGTTTTGTCAGCAGAAGTCCTAAAGGTCCTGCAGCAACCAGCATTAAATCTAAATCTTCAGATCAGCATCAGCTTTAGGCATTCACTAAGGTGGCATTTCAACTTATATTCTCAGCTTCCAAGTCTGCCAGTGCTGGAGCCTCATAAACCCCATTTGACTTGCATAGCAGCACAGTCACAATGTGCAGGGAGTCACTGTCCTCCCATTTCCTATGCAACGGCCAGAGCAGCAAGTGTGACTCTCCCCATCCCAACGTCCTCCCTGTCCCACCACTATCCTTCCCTCTTCCTCCCTCTTCTATGTTTCAGCTAGATCTTACCCTCATCCTTGGGTCAAAGATTTCACCTTTGTCTCAGCCACTAACAAACCTTGAGAATATTCTCTTTCATATATTACTGTCTCCAGTACTAACCAGGGCACTAGCCACTGTAGAGACCTTTCCCACAGTATAAACCCTCCCTAGCACTAGCTTTCATCTATCCATGTGGGTCCTGTGATATTTAAGAATGAACCTACTTCCTTGAGCTCTTTAGGCACAAACCATAAACCCAATACTAGCATTAACCACATCCTCAGCAACACACGTAGCAGTCCATGGCTAGTTACAAGCCATTTGTCTCATCTCCACTATTCCTTATCCAAACTCTTCTTGTCCTCCAGAATCGTCCATAACCTGAAGGTTACTATTAGGCTGATCCTGGGCTACCAGGATCCCTCTGTCCAGCACTCTTCCATCACCGCATCTCTCCGTTCTTTCCTGTGCCTCTTGCTCTGGCAAAGTAGCTCAAGAACAACAAGCCCAGTAAGGTAGGGGAGAATCCCGGCTCAGCACACTTTTTCCTAGGCAAATAAGGCCTACCACAGGCACGTTTTGGCTGGTCTGCTCTGTGCCCACACTGCTGTCAGAGATGGAGATGACAGCACTTGCTAGGAGCAGTCCCAGAGCGGTTCCAGTCTTCACAAGAACCACCCTGGGGCCAGTGTCAGACCTCCTTTGCATCGTACAAGGCAAGATACAGTGATTGCAGCTATCAGGTCACACATTTCTAAAAACACATAGCCGGGTGTCCAAGCCTTGACAGTGTCGTGTTCGCTAAAAGAGGCTTCATACAACAGGTCCTGGATCATTCCTAGGATCATTCCTGTTTAAATTTCCTTGCTTAGGGGATTTGCTATTGTAAGACTGCTATTTTCCTCCTGACTAGCCAGGCTTGCAGTCCTTCCTTAACTCTCCAGTTAGGATAATGTGACATTTTGTTAGAAACTACGGCTTCTGGCTTAAGTAGTACCATGCTCCAACATTGGAAACTATCTTAAGATGTGGGGGAAAGGTATTTGAGAAAGGGAAGCATTACTCGTGATTGACAATTACGCAGTTGTGTCTTCAGAAGCCACAGGGGAGGGTATGAGCCTGAGATCTAAGAGAGGAAAATAATGAGATGGAACACTTCTTTGCCTTTTCATTATACATCCAGTTTTCTTAAAGATGTTTTTTCTCTGTGGGAATCTGAATATGAAACTCTGAGATGTTCTGCATATTGCCCTCTTACCTCACAGCTGTTATATGAAATTTTGCAGCATCAAGTCTTGGCTTCAAATTCCTAAACTGTCTACAAACAATAGTGGAAAATCTATGGTGGAGTGAGTGTAATAGAATTCTAATTAAAAAAAATATATAAAAGAAAATATTCTTCTGCTCCCTAAGAAAAAGCTCTATGGGCACTTACATATTTTCAGCTTAAAATTGTTTTAGGTAATCTTTTACACCAACACTGTGTGCTTAAAAACATTTGCATTTTTTCCATTTTGAAATGTTCAGATTTTGAAGACTGATTTTCCTGCTTCCTGCTATTTGTAATGTAAAGGGATGATGATGACAGTGAAAAATTGTTTTCTGTGGCCTGGAAAGGAGTGAAAATTCCTGTTTCAATTATGGTTAATTATGGTAGCTTTGCTACCTCTATTCCATCCGCTAAAAATGCATGCCTTATTCAAGCCTCTTGCCCTTCTTTGACCTCTCCTTGCTTACCTAATGTTTTATTCATTAGTAATATATGGCAGGAAATGTCATGTCATTAGTGTTGTATTTGTCTACTTTGAAGAACATCTGCCACTTTGTGACAGATTGTGTGGATTCTTCCATTAACAAATCGACAGATTCATGCACTTCTTTAAAAAAATAGTTTAACCCATTGTTACTACTTATGCCGTGTAGCTTCTTCAAATCAGATATTTACATATTAATAAGTTGTAGGTCCTAAAAGTTTATAACAAGGTGAAATACTTCTGCAGGTCTTATAGTATCTCCCTCCCTTTCCTTACTGTTAGATGCTCAGTTTCTCAGATGTCTTGTACATGGTAAATTGATGAGATATATCTTGAAACTCCCAACTTTCCTGTTATATACATCTGCTGCAGACAACTGGCAAGCCTAAAAAGTTCAGCTGCAAATGCATCAGCTTGAACCTAAGAAGTACAGATTGGAGGCAGTGACTCACTAGTTCATGATGGAGCAGATTTGTGCAGTCAACTTTTTCCTACATTAAACAGCTCTAGCAGAAAATGTTTCAGGAGTTGGGGGATGGTTTGTTCTCTTTTTTTTTTTTTTTTTTTTTTCTTCTGAGTAGACTTCCATTCCATATTAGCCTCTGATTTTGTATAAAATGAAGCAAACCTGGATCTCTTCACAGTGGGGAAAATCATTAGAAAAGACCTTTAGTAAACTCATTGGTCCTAATATCCTTTTTTTTCTGGGAATTTGCTAAGATAGGCTTAAACATGCACAGATACCCCCACCTACACTAAGAAGGGAAAAGAGAAAGTTTCTCTAGAGTGACTGATCTGATGAGTGCATGTGTGCACGTGTATTTAAGCAGGGAGAAACTGGATGAGGTGTAAGTGACCATCCTTAATATTAAAACGTTATCTGGTTTCTGATCCATAGTGAAAGAGAGCATTGGGAAACTGCAAATCTTTCCACAGAGAATGGACAACAGATAATGCAGATATCTTGGCTGTCACAGGTGAGGTGACCCACAGCAACAGAAGCAAATGAGAAATAATGTAGTTTTTACTCATAGCAAAAGCCTAGGCATTAAGAATTTGCAGCCTATAGTTGGAGGTTGGTGGGATGAATGTTTTTGTCTGAGAATAAATAATAGCAGCAATGGTCTGTGACTTACACAGGAATATAGTAATTATCATGCCAGATCAGATTTGTACCTCATTTTTAATCAAAAGTGGGCAGAATGCTAAGCCAGTCACCCTGGGTTGGAGAAGGATAAGAAAGAGGAGGGCATTTTATATATTTGGCACTAGACACTGAACTGCATGTTTTTTGAACCCTAACACATCATTTTTTAAACTAAACCATACTGTGATGCAGAGGTACTTTATATGTATAGAAAGATATAGTTTAGTATATGATTAAGGTGAAAGACCTTGGGAAGCTTGTCCTTGAATGTGTTTTAATTCAGGCAAAATCCTGACATCTTTATCGCAATCGGTAGTCTCTCCATTTTATATATTTTCTATCCTCAATGTAGAAGACAGCTGGCTATTTCTCATTTCACTGTCTTCTAGAGAGAAATACAATTACTTTTGTGCAGCTTTCAGGTGCAAAGCAAAAGTAACCAATGCACAGTATATTTCAAAATTCCCTGATTTCTGCAACATTAAAAATTAATTTCTTCAAAAGAAGTCCTACTTTTTTCTTATTTAATTACAAACCTCTCTACAATGTTCTCATATACATCAACAAGAAAATGTCCTTTGTGAAGAAAGCTAAAAAGTAGCACTGCATATAAAAAAAAAATGTGCTTGAGATGTAAGTGCAGCCAGGCTTCTGGCTAATTTTTCTAAACTTATGCAGCTTTTGGGTATGGCTTCATACTGGAGTCCTGAAATGAAATGTAATTTAGCAGAATGGAAAGCAATTCCTTGACTGCACATCACCATTAAATAAATCTGTTTCAAAAGATAGCTCTGAAAGTGGCATCCTCCGGAGCTGTATTCATCAGGGCCCCACAAACTCCGGTTAATTTTTAAAATATTGAGTAGAAGTTGAGGTTCTTAGATTGCTCAAATCATATCTTATCTTCCTATTACAATGCTACTTGCCCTTACCAATATCCATTTTCTGTTAAGCTGTATGGACTGCAGAAGTGATTCTTTCTGGTACATTCTTGCATCTTTGAGGAAACTCTGGTGAGAAATTGCGTTAGCTGAGGGGGAGCTTTCACTCCGGTCACATCCTGCATGCATACTCCTCTCTGCGCTTCCCTGGCAGCAGCTCTCGATGTTTGCTCCAATGACAATCTAGCATTGCTGAAAAACAGATCAAACAATGGAAATATTCCACTCCCAGGCTGGCTGAAGCCACTTATCTTCAAACAATACTTATAAAGAAAGCAATCCAAACCAGTGAAAGATAATAGAAATGCTTCCCAAGAACATTTGTAGGTCTGTAGGCTGTTTATTTGCCTTCTCTGGAAGAAAAATATAATCAATACCTTTAGCAAGAATTTTTCCCCAGAAGCTACTTGAACAGTAGCACCTGTGTCAGGGAGGAAGGGGTTAATTAATCTGAGCAGGTTTCTATAATATGTCATGGTGTCCAGTACCACAAACTCTGATAGTAACAATGAACCAACAGAAAAGTTGTCTCCCTGTCAGTTTTCAAGCTACTGATAAAGTTTACAGCAAGATTTCCTTCCTTTTTCCAAGAACTTTATCTATATTAAGCCCTGTGTCACCAACAACTATATATTAAAATGGAGTCACTGCTTCAGGAAAGTTTGAGCTATGTGATTGCTTCGGTAAAAGAGTATTACATAGGACAACAATGCTGCCTGCTTTAAAAATATTCCCTTTTGATATCTAAGGTATTGCTCTGTGAGAGATTCAACATACTTTGTATACCTGTTATACCAGTCAAGAAACAGCATATACACTTTAAAATCCTAGGCCCTGTCCTCTGTTTGTAAATCCCTGCTTTTCCTCACTAGAAGCACTCTAATTAAGTGATTAAATGACAAAAAAACCTAAGTCATTTTACTAACAGCTTTCACAGAGAGCTACTGGAGTACATCACGAGTTCAGATGACCAAGAACCAGCATGTTGCATCAAGTCTATTTAACACAACTGAAATTGTATTTTTCCTTTAACTCTCGGGAGATGGAGGCATTTAATCATTTAACTAAATCACAGGGGTTTTTTCAAAATGACTTAGAAAAAAATTGTTTTCATTCCCCAAAATGAAAGCCCAAAAATTTGGCATGGGTGGAACAGAGAGAGATGTGGAACTCTGGTTACGACTTTGTTGATAGGTTAAACAAGGAGGTAGTTTTACTGCATATTTTCTTATCTTAATTAATTTTAAAAAAAAAAACCTCCAACACTGTTTCTCCTTGAAAATAATGTTTAAGCTTTTTTCAGTCTTAATCAAGAAACTGTCCTTTTCAGTTTTCTGATCTGTCATGGTTTGTCAGATAAGTCATGGAATTTGTGACAAAACTGTGTGGTTTTCATTAGATGTCTGAAGATAATTAAATTCCCTCTGGCTCAGTTTTACCATTTTTGAAATTGCTGAGCCACTTTTTTCATCTTGTTGCAAGGCCTGAAGAAATCAGGCTTTGAAAGAAAAGAATCTTTTTTAAAAGCAGATGAAGAGGCATTTCTGTTAACTTCTTTACTTGTGCAGTTTACTGAGGAATTATCCATACAGAGAAGTGCAGAGCAACTCTGACTACTTAGCTTTGCTTATTTTGTCTTAGCTTTTTAGACTTCAACCCACTGAAGAATGTTAGGACTAATATGAAGAGTCCTTCCCAGTAGTCCACAGCTACTCATGTGGGAGCTTTAAGGTTCTTTACGATGTAGTATTTACCCTCATGAGAGAAAGTTCTCTCAGTCATGGTTAATCAATGCTTGGAAACCTAAATTGTTATAAGCATGTATCCGTCACTTTGATTTGTGTTTCATAGTTGACTTGTCCTGAAGCAAAAGAAGGGGAAATGCATGCTGGCATAATTTTGTTCAATTGCTACTTAAGTTACATAATTCCTTAAGGTTATTAGTCAAATTGTTGCCTCTTGTTGACATTAAGTAACAGTAATGCTTGCAAATGGTTAGGGCTTGCATATGTTACCATTACATTTCCATACTCACAGGAAGCATTTACATGGTGTATATATATACACCATATATATGGTACATGTGAAGATATAATGGCAGTACTCAGAAGTTTAGAGTCTAACAGAAACAAAAAAATTATGAAGGAGGAAGATATGATTCCACAACTGAAATCTGGCACTTTTGGGAGCTTAGAAGTTATTTTTGTTTGCAACTGCTCTGTCTCTTGTGCTTTTATCAACAAGCTAATTTTGTGTAGTCCTCTTAATGGAAATAGCTCTTCTGGAATCATGTACAATAAAGAAAATGGTCTTTCAGCAGAAAAGTTAGTTTTTGATCTTGTTCAACAAAGACCAATTTTTCCCTGCCATAAAATGAGGGAAGATGTGGAAGCTAGGCTAACTTCCTGGAGCAGCAGAGGTAAAAGCAAAGTATCCACATAGTCTGAATCAAGACAGGTCAGGTAACCTCATCTTTCTGCTGCTCCTGCCCATCCCTGCTTTAAATCCTTGTCTGCAATTAGTGATGACATGTTCTAATCCTCTTCATACAAGCTATCAGAGGATTGTAATTTCATATGGGAAATATCAGGGGAAGAAAAACTCAGAACACAAATCCTTTTTTCTTCCAAAGGCATTCAATAACAAAGAAGGAAGAACTAAAAATAAAAAGCAGACTGCATAGGAAGGTTTGTTTAGAACTAAATAACTTCAGAAAAACAACTAGGCTTTCAATTTATTGCTGTTCCTTTGTGGGATTGAGATCTCGTTTGAGGTTGAAATTTATGCCTGCAAAATTAATTTCATACAGAAGCCGTCGTACTTGTGTGTAGATATTATCCTCTACAGGTAGCAAAAGAAATAATGATAATAATCAGATTTGTTTCTAGAATTGAACAGTAGCTTAAAAATTGTCAATAAAAATTACTCACAAAGACGATCATCCTACATATTTAACCCTTCACTTACTGTTCCTTTTCATTTTTGCTGCCGCCTTCTTCACTGTTAGATGGCAAAGATTGATTTTAATTTTATGGCAATCAACTTTTGAAAGAAGTCATTTATTTATACACAGATGGTATTATGTAATGCTGCATCCCAGGCTTTGCTCAGAAATATTTATTGTGGTCAGATAAATCATCTTTTTTATTACTATCATACAGAGTAAACACATTTTGAGTATATTTATATTTCTTTCATCTGCAGCAGGGAGTTTTTGACATTTGAGCATAGGCTCTTGCTTCCTAGGTTATGCATTTGCCTTCTGGTCATTGTCAACCCCTGCAGTCAGAATAACAAATTCCTCTTTATTGCACTGTCAGTGTGCTGTCATTATTGTGAACTTTGTCTTCTCCTGGAAGGCTGTTCTGTAAGTTATTTTTTTTAAAGCTATACTACATATATGTTTGGGATTTATAGGACTGTACTTATCCATCATTTTCTGGCACATCTAATGCAGCCACTGTAAATTTAATGAAAAAGAGGATTCTCATCCAACTATGGACATCAAGCATTTTAGGAAGTATTATCTACTTCTTACTCCTTGCCCCTTTCATACAGGAAACACAAACTCAGCTGAAGAGCACAGATTGATTTCTGTTTGCCTTTGCAGTAAAGCTGTCATTTTCTTTATGCCAGTTCCTGCTGGCTTTTGGGAAGACAAAAACGTGTGTGTGATTCTGAACCTATGTCTTCTGCATTATAGCAAATGTTGCTGCCCCTTGAGCTTTTTAAAACAGCTGTCAGATTCATGTAAAGCTGTTTTGTTCCCAAAATTATCTTAGTACAAAATACCATTTAAAAAGTCTTATTTAGCATCCTCCACACAGTAAGAAAGTCACTTTTAGTCTTGTCTTGGAATTATTTCAGATACTATTTTTAAACACACAAAAAAAGCTTGCCTTTCTATTCCACACATTTCACAAGACTTTCTATTGTTTTTCACAAGACGAAAGCCCTCTTAATATCAATGTCTTTACTAGGAAAAGAAAGCTGGAACTGATAGTTCTGTCTTTTGGTTACTGGCAGACTTCAACCTGACATCATATATATTCAGACTTGAAGCACAAGAACTCTGAGGCTTGAGAAGTGATGGAAGAAATTAATATGTTTCAGAGATGGATGCAGGTCCAGAACTATTTCTGTTGAATTACCTTCCTAAAGGTGGATGTTGCCATACATAAACTGAGATTATTGGGATTTTGAGCAGATGTGTAATTATTTAATATTGAATAAAAAGAGGTTTTTTCAAATTTAGAAATATTAAGTCCTGATATTTGTGGATGCCACCTCCCTAGAGGTGTTCAAGGCCAGGTTGGATGAGGCCTTGAGCAACCTAGTCTAGTTGAGAGGTGTCCCTGCTCATGGCAGGGTGGTTGGATTAGGTGATTTCTAGGGTCCCTTCCAACCTAAGACATTCTATGATGTGTACAAGACAAACTTGTTATCTGTTAAAAGCTTGGCCTCTTAATTTTATTTTAATTTAATGATTTTCCCCTTTGCCTGGGGATGTTCTGCCATTACAAAAACTACTCTGGTTGCAAGTCATTTAGCAATGATTCCGCAAGTCCTTATTTCTCCATGTCTGTAATGTCTTCCCCTCCATTCTCAGTTCAGAGGAATCACTATTCCAAAAACAGCCTCAGTTACTGATTGAACATTACATATTTTTTGCAGATGTTCTTAGAAAGCTAAAAGAAAGCATAATTTCATATGAACATTACCTTATGGCTATGTAGGATTCTCCTTGGAGATGTCTGTTCAGTTCCTGTGCTGAACCTCTAGGTCTAGGGTATCTTTAATTTTAATTAAGCTGAAAATGATGGGAGGTTAAACAGCCACATCCACACCAATATCATCAACAAGGACTCCCACATCTGTCCTCCCTTCCCATCCAGACAAGGCCTTCACAAGCACTTGTAGGCATCTTGCAAATCTGTCTGTGCAGCACAGCCTGGCAATACCCCAAGCTAGATAACAAGGTGCAAATAGTGACTTCCCTGTCCCCTTCACAGAACACTCTTTCCCCATTCAGACAAGAATGAGGTCATTGGATGGCGTGCCAAAAGTGAAATTCTTCACTACATAAGCACACACATTTCAGAAATATTCTTTTTTGCATGAGAGGATCAGGAGGGAAAAAGGGAGTGCAATTAAGAAGGGTCCAAGTGCAAAGAGCCAGCTGCTTACAAACACAGGTGAGATAAGGAGGTTGCAAATATGAAGATGCAGAAGCTGGAACAAAAGGTGGATGGGAAAAGGATAGACTATACAGAATGTAGTTTTGCCACATCCAACAGAGTGTGCTGAATCATGGAAGGGCTTGGGTTGGAAGGGACCGTTCAAGGTCATCTAGTCCAATCCCCCTGCAGTGAGCAGGGACATCTGCAACTACAGCAGGTTGCTCAGAGCCCCAGCCAAGGATACAGATAATGGTTACACTAAAAACTTCCAAGCAAAACCAGACAATAGGGCTACTCTGCCTCTGCTTTGATCAGTTGTTGCTGATCATCCACTGGACACTTAATGAGATACAGCCAAGTACATCAATACTCGTGCCTTGAGTGCTGCGTATTCCTGTAGTGGGTCACGTTGGCTGCTCTACCTTCTGTCCTTCTTGGTCTTGCCTAGAGATAGAGAAATCTGCATTGCAAAGGAGAACAGGGAAAAAGAGAGCATGGGTGTGCATTTTACTATTTAAACTCTGTTATTACTGCCAATGAGTTACATTTTGAAGGTTAATGCTCTGTACTGTGCAGGAGATTAATTTTTGAAAAACGTTAAGTCTGTGACATGGGTGCAAAAGTACGAACAGCTTTTACTTTTCCAGATTTGTTCAACACGTACAGAACTGATGTTATAACTCATGAGTTGCTGGGAGCTTCCCTGATAGGGAGGCTAGTGCCCTTCCTTTAGCAATAATGAAATCTAGACTTCCCAAAGTTGCACTGACAACCTCAAGAAACCACATCACTGACTATCCTAGCCTAGGCCATAAAATCAAGTAGATGGTACAACATATAGGTCTGTAATTATCCTCAAAATTTGTCCCAAACAGCTTTGAACTGTAAGAAGTCCTCTGGTATCAAGTCACAGTCAAATATTACCAGAATAATATTTTTGATAAATTACCATGTTATTAAAAAAATCATTAAAAATTATTAGGTTTTATCCTTTTTTCCAGGAAATCAATGATCTTCCTTGATTTCTTTTGTCACTTTGTCTTGGTTTTGTTCATTTTTCTTACTGACTGATTTGAAACAAGGACTGCCTTTGATATCTGATTTTCTACACTTTAAGCACATTAGCCATTTAAAGAATATGTATTCAAAATTAAATCAGCCTGTTCTTGTGTAGAATGCTATATTTCTGCTTTACACAGTGCAGACTTTTCACAGTGCATAGTCTTTTTGAGGTATGTTTCTATTTTAGGTATTTGCTTTCTGTAAGACAGTGCTAACTAGGGAGAAAAAACCTTTAATATCTTTATAAAGCAAGAAACAATGCCTTGCAGTTCAAAGAGCACATACTCTGCTGCATTTATGTCCTTAGCCTATGTTCTTATGAGGTAATGCTGCAAAATGCCATGTGCCTTGGGCTTCCACTGCACACAATAGAAGTTGACTATTAGCACCTCACAGATGTGCTCAGGTGCTAAGAACATGAGACAGACAGACAGTGAGGTGCTGGAGCATGTCCAGAGAAGAGGAATGAAGTTAGTGAAGGGATCTGGAGAACAAGTGTTAGAAGGAGTGGCTGAGGGAACTGGGGTTGTTTAGTCTGAAGAAAATGAGGCTGAGGAGAGACCTTCTCACTCTCTACAACTACCTGAAAGGAGGTTGTAGAGAGATGGGTGCTGATCTCTTCTCACTCATAACAAGTGATAGAAAAAGAGGAAATAGCCTCAAGTTGTGCTGGGGAGGTTTAGGTTGGGCATCAGGAAAATTTTTTTTTCACTGAAAGGGTTAACCAGCACTGGAACAGGCTGCCCAGGGGAGTGGTTGAATCACCATCCCTGGATGTGTTTAATAGCTGTGTAGATGTGGTGCTTAGGGATGTGGCTTAGCAGCAGGCTTGGCAGAGTAGGGTTATGGCTGGACTCGATGATCTTAAAGGTCTTTCCTATCTAAATGATTCTATAACTCTGTGAGATATGCTAAAACTACTGGCTTTGCTAAACAGCACAGGCTTCCTCCTCCTTTTCCTTTTACTGACTATTTATCTTCAGAAAAGTCCAGGTCAGTTTTTTCAATGTCTTGAGTTCCTCAAGTGAAGCCAGTTTCTGGAGTGTCAAATCCTGCAAGATTTTTGCTGGTTATTAGCCTGTTATAAAGAATTTCAGACATTACCAGCTATGTTCTTATGTGAACTCTGTGGGGTTTCCCTGACACTGGCCTCTAAGCTTTAAAAGAATCACCCTCAGTTAGCTGAAGAGGTCCTGCAAATTGCAGTTTAGGCCTTCTGAATGATCTTTTCCTTCCCCTGAAGTAGACATCTTTCATTGTCTCTTACAGAGTCTATACTGATGATTTTTTTCTTTCCCATAGGTTTTTGGCGCTATTCAGTGTTACTAAGGGTGATTTAATTCCTACTTTCAACCAAATCCCCAGGCTTCCTGGCACAGAGGCAGCTTTTCCAAGGCTATTGCAAACATGGGAGATGGTGAGTTGCTTTCTACCTTCATACATAGAGACTATGCATGTGAGTACGTGAGGGATATACCTAACTTAAAGATGATCAAATTAATTTAATTGAGCCTTCCATAGGGGTTTTGCAAAGGACACTATAATAGAGGGTTTTGCTGAGCTCTGTGAGATTGACCTTTCTGTAAAGTAGTGCAGGAGGAGAGAAAAGCCTGTACAGTGAAAAGCCTAAACTAACAGAGAAGGCAAATGCAGCCAGGTGAGAGTTGACCTATAGGGTTTCTGCAGGCTCAACTGAGTAATCTGAGTATGCACACTGCAATGGAAAGATGCAGATTTGCCTTTGAGAAAAGGAGGGCAGTGACTGATGGAGGGATGACTGAATAAATGAATGCCCAGATCAGCCTATGAAGTTGAGGCACTGAAAGAGAAGCTTAGTCTGCAGTCCTAGATCTGGCTGACCTTCTCCACAGCCTTGGACATTTGAAAACTCAACATCCACTTCAACTGAAGGGAAAAAAACAACGGTGGAAATATAACATTTCATTTCACAGATATATTTTAAAGACTTAACCTTTGTAAGGCACTTTGAAGATGAAAAGCATAGCAGCACTCATTACTTTGCTTAACCAAATTTCTCTGTGCCTAGCTGAACCTAAAATCTTTTGATGTTAGCTCATCACAAAGATATTTTGTGAAAAGATTTTTCTCACTTTTGTGTTGGCCTGTGGTCATTTCATGCCACTGCATGCTTGGTTTTATTTCTGTTTTTGCCATGTGCAGTTTTGCAAAGAAGTGACTTTTCCCGCAGCCCACATAATTGTAGATTTTTAGCAACAAAGATGAAATCCCCAAATCCTTGTTTCCCATAGTGATTTAAATAAAACAGCTTAATGATAGCATTTCATAAAGCACTTAAAACTGGCTTGAATACAAAAATGTTTAAAACCAGAAGGGTAAAACTTCCTGCAACAGTATCAGGAGACAATATTGTCATTTAATATTGAGACATCTGGATAATAAAGTAACAAGAAGCAAATTAAAATCTTCAGCGATTGCCTGAGCAAATGCAGAAGAGGTATGATTGCTCATAAGCGGACCTGAAAATTGCACATGGGAGTAGAGAAATGTGCCACCATTTAACAACAGAAGACATTCTTTCTGGGGTATTTAATTTCATTACTTTTTTGCTAGAGATAGAAACAGGCCCTCAAGGCTGATGTTTTCAGATCTTCAGCGCTCCTTACCCTCACTTCTATCTATACAAGTTCAGAGTCCTAGCATCTCAGGATTGTGTCCACACTGATCTGAAAGATCTGGCAAGGTGCACTTTAAAATTCTTACTCAGACAGAGGCAAGGACAAGGTTGCTGTGCTTGTACTAATGTAAAATTTAAAAGTGTCACTGGGTAATGGCAAAATTGATGAAAATAATTTAATTGTTTCACAGTAATCATAATGAAACATACACTTTTTAGTGAAAAATAGATTGGATTATACACGTTTCAGGATTTACAAGCCTTTCCTGCTGCCACAAAGAACACACACAGAAAGACAGACAAAGTTCCCAAACATTTATGATTTGATGCTTCTAATTTGGATTTTACCTGAGCCAGGAATTCCTCCAACTGCCAAATTAGAGGATGGATGAACCAGGTATTGGAGGTATATGGTGAATGAGAGATCTTCTGATTGTGACCTCACCCCACTGCTTTTAAAAAGAAAATTAAAGACTGAATCATAAATCAGGAGTAGTTCCTTGCACATCTATAATGAGGCTCTTGTAGCAAGGCAGAATAACTGTCAAGCCATCAGAAAAACGGCAAGGTAGATGATGTTCTTTGTCTCTAACAGTGTTTTAGCCTGTGAGTTCTGTGCTAGACTGCATGAAATGCATACTCTTGTCTATCCTGGGTTCAGCTGTGAAAGCTAGCAGCAGCTGAACCAGCTGCAGGTGGGGGGGTTAATGCCTCTCAGCACAGATGTGCCCATAATACAGAAAAGGATGAGTGTTATGCTGTATCTGGGAAGTTCAGCAGATTCAGGTGCGGGGAATGTTTGGTTTGAAAGCTTCTCTGCTTTAATCTTACCTTTTTTAAAACCTACCTTCATTCTTACTATTTATCATTTTGTATCTAGTACAAGAGAAATTTTGGCTATTCGTTAATTCTACTATAATACCTGAGGTGACTTTATAAAGAGAAATTACATGGTAGGAGAAAATGGAAGTATAAACAGGGCTTTTTTTTCTTTTTCTTGATGGAGAGGGGTTTGCTGGCTGCATGCTAATTTCCAAAAGACGATGACAGACTGGCAGCTTAAAGAAAACAGGTCTTGACAGAACACTTTAGTGCACAGAAAGTTTTGTAACAGTTTGTGTCAGTTTGTTTCCCTTTGATACCATCTGTGCTCCAGCAGCAAAGGGTTGCTCTGTCCCAGGCAGAACCTGTTGTCTTTGCATAGTCACAGGAGTTAATGGAACCAGATATCAGAATGTCAGATTGTCTGTGGATGTATGCAGAGTGTCAGCTTCCCCTGTAAGCCCTCTCTGTATTCTTGACTTCCCACAGCCTGTCAAGAGCAGCAGCACAGCTCAGCAGACAGGCAGGGATGCAGAAAACTATCAGACGGGTACTGCTGTTATATTAGTGTCACTTTTGGTTTAATACTGCCTTGACTTGCTGAAGAGAAGAAATAACATAAGCAAAGGAGGAAAAGGGAATGCAGTTGAAAAGTGAGCATGTCTCAGTGCTTGCTATGCAAGTTCTTTATATTCTGGGGAAGGTAAAAATATTTTACTGGTGAAAACAACACATTTTCAAATATTTTTTTTTTTTAAAAAAGCCTTTATAAAGACAACTTATTTCTAAGATAAACATAGGTAAAATATATACTATCTGCAACTTAAATGGAGACCAAGAGGGAAATGAGAAAACAGAGTATTTGATTACATTAAATTGCCTTCTTTAAGCAGTGGTGTTTGTCATTATTAAATAATTGTATGTTTCTTAGTATTGGAAGAAGGGAAATCATTAATACTAATACTTACATAAGTAAAAGAAAGGATTATTTCTTATAGCACTGTCAAGCCCAGTTTTTGTGCTTGTGAAATCCTATATGCCTATGGCAATGTAAAAGTAACTGAGTTGCCATAATTTTCTTTGATTTCTCAGAATTAAAAAGAAAATAGCTCTGAAAAAAGTAAAACAACCCCTCCCATGCAGTAAGCCCTAAATGCAGTCTCTGCTTTCAATATTGTTGACTTCGAGGCTCAATACTTTTCTCATTATCATCACTGTTTCATGGATTTTTCTTACTTTAATGAATTTTTGTGCTCAGGCGCATAGCTATTTTCTTGGCTATCTTGCTTCATTATTCTGATGGAAGCTGTCTTTTAATTTAAAACATTATTATTAACAGTAATGCATGAAAGTCTTATCTGAAAGATAAATTGTTTTGGCAATAGACGAAAACCGAAATGCAACTGTCTAGCTACTCAATTATATATTTTAATGGAACACTTTGAGTAAAGCTTAGGCAGGAGGGAGAAAAGTACTAATCAGCATTTATCATTTAAATTGCTAGCATATTTGTAGACTATTCATATATTCCTTATACCTCAATAAGGTTAAGACTGAACCTAGTTGCATGGAAAGCAGTTAGCTTGTGAAGTCTCTGTGCCTGGAATATATTGCTATAGCAGTACTCCAAAAGGACAAGTTATTCTTGCCTCTTTTCTCCAATGCACTAAGCATTAGCGTCTTTCAACATCTGGTAGGCTTTTATTATGCCACTTCGTCTCTGAATGTACTCCAAACTTTCTTTCTTTGTGAACTTATGGGGTATTCAATATCACTTAGGCTAAGGGTGGTCCATAATAATGCAGGCTGAATAACACCTTCACTGGGACACACATCCGACAATAAGCTGTCCAAATCATATTTGGTTTTACTTTTAGTTTTGGATTCTGCGGAGTTTTTTTTCTGAGCTCAATACGCTGCAACTGACTGTAGTTTACTGAAAATCCTGAGGTCTACTGAACAATGGTTAGAGTGTCCTGCAGGCTCATGCTGACCAACAAACTCACACGATACAAGTTCATCCATATGTCAGCTGAGAATACGCTATGGAGTTCAACCCCTGCAGTACTGCATGTAATTCAACACTTAGCTCTCAGAGCTGGTTTGTTCTTTACTGCTCAGTCTCTCTCTTGATCCAGAGACCTTTGAAATGCTGCAGAGGTTGCAGTGATTTCTGTAGGGCTGGGACTCAGGATAATGCATCCTGAATGTGTCTCTCTGGTACCTAAGTCCTACCCAAAGGGCAATATAATGAAAATTTTCTGTGCCAGCCTATCAATGTTGCTGCCTGTGTAAAGAGAGCAAGTATGCTCTGAAACCTCAAGGTCAGGAAGTACTTAGCTTCCCTGTACAAGGACCTCCAGCAAGACAGACACATAAGGTGATAATCCCACTGTGTAACTGATTTGTATCTAATATGCAGCTTTTTTTTAAGTATTGATTTTTGTATTTGACCACTGTTACTTGCCTGCTGCACATCTTTTTATTTTATAGCAGTTTGTCAACTGAAAGCTAGCTACATAGACATTCATACAGGAAGTCACCACATAAATATTGTCCTTTCTCTATTTGCATATGACTCAACTAAAACAATTTCTGGAGTTTGTAGACAGCAAAAATGCTAGTAGGTATATATTTTTCCTCAGCACTGAACTAGAGTTCATTCCAACCTTTTGGCCATCTGGTTTCTTCTCTGATCTCTGTACCTGCACTCTTTTAACATAGGCACTGACCTAGTCTTTTGAGAGCTTAACAAGGAGTCATCATGGTAGACAAAGTTAGGATTTAAATGGAAAACTGAATTGCAGATAGGCCTTGCTTGCAGAAGACGTTCATATTGACATAGTATTTGCCCCAATTAATAGAAAATAATAGCTTTAGCTGGGCTTTGTATTCAAATACTTAGGACTTTCCCTGACATTTCCTCAAATATTATAGCTCCATTCAGGACTGATAATTTAAAAATTGTTTTACTTTCATACAATAGAGTTCATTCAGAGAGTTTTAGCAAAATTTCTACCTACTAAATTTGACTGGAACTTTCTAACTTTAAGTTAACAAAGTCACAGAGATGCTGCACTTCAGTCAGAAATTCCACACAATTGGCACAGACACTGAGGCAGAAGAAGAGGACCTATCAGAAGATTGTACTTAATGACATTTCTACAAGACATCTGAAAAGCTGACCTTTGCCAAGTGATTCTTTTATCACATACTGCAAGAAATATGTTACTCCTTAGGTTATAGCTGCAGTAGACTATCAGCTGAAATCATGCAAGTTGTAATTCTACTGAAGCCATTGTATTCTGTGGAGGACAGTTTTAGCTACAAATGAATAGGGTCATTTTCACTTGAGCTAAGGGAAGGCAAGTTACTGCCATTTGAGTAAAATACATGGATCTATAATAATTGGGGGAAAAATTCTTCAGACTTGTAAAATGTGTTTCTAAAAATGATGGTAACTACAATATGTTTGATAAGTTAGTGTCCCGTTTTGAACACAGTATTGTCATCACCTAACATGTTTAGTTGAACTAACTAAGATCTGTTATTGCAGATAGGGTTGGTACAGCAAAGCTCAGCAGATTCCCTTTTGAAAGGCTCAGCAGATAAACACTCAAATTTGGAATTTTATTCATAATTTAAGATACAGTAATAAAGTTTTTTTCTGTTGCAGTGCAATCTGCTTCAGAGAAAAGACATCACTTTCCTTTTCCAAAATGTGGGATTCTTAGGAGACTAAACATTAGGATGATGTTGCATTAGAATTCCTGCTGACTATCCCAGTAACACCTACAAATTTCCCAGCAGAAAATTATCATACATACCTTATTGTTCTCAGTCAAAGCTTACACACTTAGTACCTGCAAATTTAGGGTAGAATTCACCTCAAAGACAGACATCTATACCTGAACTAATCACTCCAGGCTTCCTTTCACAGTAAGGTGCAGTCATCTGGTCTAAATAGGTCAGCACAATCTCATTCCAGTATTACTACACTCCTTTGCCCACAAAGAGTGCCTAAGGTGCCAAAGGGTACCTGTCTAACACAGATAAAAGCATCACATTGCTTTTACTTTAGGCAGACACCTAAAAGCAGGCGAGATGAATCCCACCAACAATAGCTGGAAAATTTAGGAAACTGGAGAGTTTCACTTCCCTTTATATAAACAGGTGCATGTAACTTTCTCACTTAATAGGAGCAGGTAGCTCAAGCAAGCAACAGTTTACTAGTAACATGGTGAAGAAAAACTAAAAAAAAAAAAAATTTCACATTCATAGAGTAAATCAACATACACAAATACCTTTTGCAATCTCCCCAGTCCAGGGGAACAGCAAAATTTTAGAGTCCTTGTTGCAGAGTATTTGAAAACGTCTCTGTTGTAAGTAAGCCCTGTCTTTCATGACAGCTAAGGGCTATATCCCATGGAAATAAAAGCCTGCAAAGTGTTGTCCTGAAAGAATGTGTTGGGGTTTGAGCCTATCCTTAGAAATTTTTCCCCTAGGATCTTTCAGGTCCTTGGAAAGAAAGATCAATATCTCTATATAGGAAAAATGCAAGGCAGCCAATTTAAAATATTCTAAATACAGGCTTTCTTGATATGGCTGTAATCCAGAGCAGCTCTCAAAGATTAATCCACTAATAAAGAGTGTGATAAAGCAGGATACATCAGAGTCATACAGCTGACATGCTAGAGATGATAGAGCACCTAAGAAATTGCTGATGGTATGGAAGTCGGATAAAAATACACTGCTTAGTGTTTTTCCTATGAGTAAATAGGAACTTAGCACTGGTATTCTTTGCAGAATTTAGTTGTCAAAATCTATAAAGTCTGTCCTAAGCCTACATACATTGTGATTTATTTTTTTTCCAGTAACTCAAATTTAATTGAGCTTTCACAAAGATATCAAGGCTATGTGCTTTACCAGAAAGGTTATCCCATGTCAAATGTCAAGGGCATAAAAATCTGCTAGAATTTCTCAGGCAAGAAAAATATTCACAGACATTTTACATTAGCAAAATAGCTTTTCTATATCTGCCTCTGGAAAATTGGATCCTGGAAAGTTTTCTAATACATATTTCCTGGAAATGTTTCTTTCTTCTTTTCCTACTCTTACAAAAAATAACCCAAGGCAGACTGAAAATGTCAACCAGCTGGTTAAGGTAGCTTAGAGAGTAGAGAACAGTAGAGAAAACAGCCCTGAAAACAGGGCTTTGGAATGGAAATTTTCAGACAGCCTTAATTAGATCTTTGCTTATCCCTGCAATAAGCTGGAAATGCAGATTTAATTCTGTACTCATTAAGATCACAAAGGGACTCACTTTTTACTTGACCAGGCAAACAAATGTCCACTTTTCTGAGGTCAGTTATGAGTATAGTATTTCCTTTACTTTGAAACAGGATTTATTTTAAAATTACAACTATATATACTGTTAAGCTGGACAAATGCATACATTATCCTTTAAACTGTATCTAAAACAGAGGGATAAGGAAAAAATCAGAAATTGCCTGCTTAAATATAATTAAGACAAATTCCATCGTTAAGCAGTTTACATTTGGTTATTGCAACTTACAGGAAAGCAATCCTAAAATTTAAAAATCGTGTGTTTGACCAGGAGGAGACATTAAACCCATATTTGAACTTCATCTCTTCAGTTATCTTTGTCTTTGTCTGCATAAAAAAATTTTTACAGTTTAACAATTAGCAGTTATTGCACTGATCCATTAAATAAAATAAGGAAGCAGCTGAGAAACCTGGTGTGAATGCAGGCAGGTACTTAAAATAACAGAAACTGACCATTTGGCAACAACGCTGATGGCCTGATGCTGCTCAGGAAAATGGATTTTGAACTGATCCTTAAGAAGAAAGGGCAAGACTTGACAGTTCTGCTACTCTTGCTCACAAGCACAGAGATGTTACTCTTTCTGGACTTTTTTCTTGTCCTTCTCCCTTGCTGCTTTTAGAACATACAAACATTGGCCCCAGCCTTCAGCACTTGCAATATATGTTTCAAAAGGATAAAACAGTTGCATAACTTAGAGGCTACAGCCATATGTCATACACAGGATCAGGCCCTCAGCATGCCCCTGTAACTCACTGACTGTAACCAGTAGCTTAATTAATTGCTGCACTGCATAAGCTGCGACTGTATCTGTCATACAAAAGCATGAATATGAAGGTCTGTACAGAATTATCCTGGAGTGGTTATTTGTTAATAATTGTGTTATTGCAGTAGCGCCTAGAAACCCATCATGAACTGAACATACAGCAGTAAATGGTCCATTTGCTAAAGAGCTTTCCATATGAATAGGCAAAATGAAGGCTTGGGAAATACTGGTTTTGAAAATAATTGAGGTCCTGCTTAGCAAAACAAATTGTAACGTAACTAAAGTCCTTCACAAACTGAAGTTATGCCAGGCAATATGCAAGTCCTCATACATAGGGATTTAATAGTTTACATCTGCTGTCCATCAAATGCACCTTCAGTTGTAAACTTGCATCCCTAAAAATATTTCCACAAACTGTTTTATTCTATGTATATGTTCCTGTACCCGGATGTCCTTGGGTCATCCATAACAATGTGAAGCAGGTTAAGTAGTGTGACTTTGAACCCCTTGACTTTCAAACAGCGTGACTATGAACAACTTCAGTTTGAAAAGCAGATGGGCCAGCACAGCCCTCTTTGCTGACAGCAAGCTATGGTTTCAGCCTGCACTTGCATTAAACTGTAGTACCAGAAAACATCAGTAATTCCTGGTATGATAAGCATGATTAAAACTGCACATGCAAAACCCCTGTCCCTGTTTGAGTAGTTTCTTTTTTTTTGCCTCACTTCAGACACCTGACCACCATTGTCAGATTACAATCCTCAAAGAGATACCTGTTTTCCAACCTTTCCAGCTTTCCCTCATCCTTCCACACTAATAGTTCCAAAGGATTTTTTCCAATCACAACAACAGACTGACCAGAGATGTGTGGGATGCACAGTAAAGGGGAAATTATTTTTTAAATTGTTAGCAAATTGTCCATAGAGAAAATTACATAATAGTCCTTACATATGATCTATCCTGCCTGGATTTTGAAAGACAATCACCAGGGGATACGAATAACATTTTTCCACCAAGAATGGCAGCTTTGCACCTTCACCAGCTTCCATCCCTATTGGAGAGCAGAGAAAGAAACCAAAACAACAAAAACCCACAAAAACAAAACCCAAAACTTTTCATGGATTTGAAGGAACCCTGTGCTCTCTACATTTTGATTGCAGCCTCTGGAAGAAGAAAGCAAGGCCAAGTGAGAGTTTGTGTTTGAGGGTTTGGCACCTTCCTGCTGTTGCCAGTTCTGTGTTGTGGGATTCCAGTCACTTGTATTGTAAACATCAAGGTGCAGAGCCTAGTAAAAGTGTAGAGTATAGCCGTGACTGTTTCAGACAAGTTACCCTTCTGATCTGCAAAATATTCTAAGGTCATTTCTTGGTATCTTAGACACTTCAGTGGTAGAAAGAGCTAGTGGCAAAGCTTAGCAGTTAATCCTACAGAAGGGAAAGTCATAATATTGTGGAAAAAAGGGAAACATCCATGTTCCTGAGCTTATCTTAGGATCCAACTATGAAAACCCAAGGTACATAGATGAAAACCTAAGGAAGTCAAGCTAACTAGAGGCCTTTTTTGAGGGGCTAACTTGCTTACTCTTGTATCTCTCATTCAGTTATTCACTCATGAGATGCACACACAAAATGACGCATGTTAAGTGACAGTTTTTTACACCTTAATGTGGTATGAGCTCTGGTACAGTAGAGCTCTCAGTTATTGCCAACAGAAGAAAGGCAAAGCTTAAAGCAGAATCAACTGAAACAAATGATGACGCTGATGGATGGAAATGACTGAGGCCTCTGGCTAATCACAGCACCAAAACCATGGTTAAATGGGAAGCTGCTACTTTTGTTGCAGTTGTGCAATTAGAACTTGCAGGTGACCCTTTTCAGTTCTTGGCTGCAGCTCTGCTTTTCATTTTCATAACTAAGAATGCTGCTGGATTCAGTCTTTCACCATCCCAAGCCACCCCATTTGTTTGTGGCAGAACAAATCAATGAGAGAAAGAAAACTTTGGAGCTTGGTTCTCCAGGGCTAGAAGTATTCTTTCAGTTGATTAACCATCTGGCAAAAGATTTCCAGCTTGAATACAAGAATCTCATGACACTAAACAGAACATTGTCCCTTTTAAGGCCTTTATACTTCACTGCTGTGAACCAACAGACATAAGATCTTCCATGTCATTACACAGGTTTTTTCAGTAAGGTGCAAAAAACATCCTGGTACTGGTTCAGACCTTTGCAACAGCCTCTAAACATGGTCACATAAGGACAGTCTTACTCAAAACTGCTTAGAAGTTCTTGAGATGAACATGATGACTCTACATGTAACCGCCAATAACAGTGTTGGATCTTCATCCATGAATGTGCTACCATCTGTTTTCAATCTATTTTTATTGTTGGCTGTTTCAGCATCCTGTGGCAATGAATGCTGCAGTTTTAGCAGCTTCACAGCCAGTGTCTCATCAATTCTCTAATAGGGCATGTCCTTTGTCTCTAAAAACATGCTTGCAGGTACTTCACTGCTTCCAGGGGAATTTCTCTGTAATCTATCTTGCATAACTAAAGGACAAGTTTGTTACTTTGGGCCTCATAAACTGAATATGCATTATATTGAGTGCAAAAACTACAGGAGAGGATTTTGCTTGCACTTTTCATCTCTAAACAGCTATAAATTAAAATACTTACCTTCAAATAATCACTTGAGTAGGGGAAAATAAAATCTGTAAACTTAATCCAAGTTTAGGATTCTCCTCCCCTGTGATAAGCATCTGGAACCAGCCAATATATGTACAGCCCAGAAAAGTGTACATAAAACATATTTAAAGTTTTAAATGAGTCTGTCATAACTATATTCATTTTGCTTAACGTAATTTGAATTTTGAAAACTCTTGCTTGGACTACCTCTACACAGGCATTTTAACACTGAAAAAATCTACCTATATCGCTTGTTATATTTTAGAAATAACAAAAACTTCTAGAAATTTTACCACCAGATCAGAAGACTAGCACTTACATGAATTCATTATTTGCTTCAAAACAATTTATTCAGAATTAATGGAACAGAAAAAAAAATAAATGTCCCTTTAGATTTCACTCATGAAGATATTCTTTTATAGGTCTTTGAGGCCAACCTTTTGACAGCTAAAATAAGCTTTGCATTACTGAAACAGATAATGCACTATCCTTATTATATTCAGAGATAATACAGTAAATACTAATTAGCTTTAACACAAGGTTTACAGCAGAAACATTTCTTAATTTGTATTAGTCTGTGGCCATGAATAATGTCTAGCTGTCCTCTAGGCTTCACTATTTTCAAGTTTTATTTAAAACTGACATTTATGTGAGCTTTAAGAGGTTTGGGGGGTTTTTTAATAATACTTCAATGTATAAGCACAATTATACAAATATTACTTTAAGTCACTACAATTTAAAAATAAATATTCTCTTTATCTCCTGCTACCTGTCAGACAGCTTGCTTGTATACACATCCTATTCCAGATTAAAACTGTTATGTATTTTCTGGAAATATAATAAACTTTGTTTAATAGCAGAAGAATGTACAAGAAAGTGATGATTTTATAGTGCCATAAAATGTATCCTTCCTCAGGATTTTCAAGACTGCAATATGCAGGTTGATACCATCAAAAAACAACTATGTCATGTGGCTGACAACGATGGGAACGATGTAAAACTTTCATATTCATCATACATAAGGTGAAAGCTTTCACATTTGGTGGCTTTTTTAAGGAATCCTGCCCCTGTTCACTATCAGGAAGACAACTCTGTCAGTGCACAAATTTTTAAGCCCTTGCCACGTCACACAGCCTATTTGTCCAACAGCCCTGACTATCCTGCTTATCCCAAAAGCTCTGATGTATTTCTTAGTTAAATATTGCCAGTTAAATTGTAGTTTATGGAAACAATCTATGGTGCTTTGCAAGCCAGTGTCTGCGTATATTAAAACAGCACTGTTTTTTTTACAGTTCAGTCAGGGATGTCTTGAAAGCATTACCAAGAATATTTGAATAATAAGTACCCTTATATCTGCCTGTAGGATGAAACAGAAAGCTTCTCAGGAAGTCTGTGGTGCTATAAAGCACAGTCATAATGTTTGGTATTTTGTTCTGCTGCAAGAATCCACAGTTTACTTAGAGACCATGTTATTTTTCTGATCCTTTTCACCCGGTAGCAGTGGTGTCTTACCAGCCCATGTAGCAAGAGGTGTTATTATTCCCATTTTCTTTAATTCCCCTCTCTGACCTATATTCACTCATCTGCTTGTTAGTCTTTCACTTATAAATAGGACTTTAAATGTTACTGTGTGACTTGAAATTATGTTAATAGATAACACCACCCACTCCTACTAAAGAGAAATACTATTTTTCATCATCTTACAAGTTTAGAGCCATAATTAAGATAAATTTGAAACACTTTAAACATCTCAGTGCAAACGCATGCACATTTCAGAAGTGCATTTATTAGTATCTTTGTAATAATTCTTTTCTTACTTCTTACAGCTACAGAGATAATTTTTATTACTGAAAAACAGTTAGTGTTGCTTTTCAAAGGACAGTGTCACAAAGTTAATCTTCCACTTGATTTGAAATTGTGTTTTTCATTTGGAGCAGTGACAGTTTTGACCTTACTTTGCCTTGCGGTTACTCCTTTACAAAACCGAATGCAGCAGTAAGAGCATGGCAGCAGGCATGGCAAGCCAATGTTCAGCAGCATGCAAAAAGCCAAAGGGATAGGAAGTGTAGTGCCTCAGTTAAAAATTGCCATCAGAGGCTGATGTGCAAATTAATATGGAAGCCACTTAAGGGAAAGCAAGAATTCTGATTTCAATTTAAGATATTCCTACAGAGGTATACATAATTTTCCACACAGGAGGAGTAGACATCTAGAATTTAATCTTCATCTAGAAGAAGAAAACATTACAGTTGTAGAATAGACACCTGAAGCTGCATTGACATTTTCTCTGTGTAGCACACTAGCAAAGGAAACCTGGCCACCAAAGAAGCTGGTGTAGATGGTCTTGTATGCATGCTGCTCAGACCTTGCATTCTCTGGAGTAAATATTTAATTTAACAATAACTAACTAAATTTGTGGAAAGACATCCATGGGAAATTGCTGCATGGCCAGGGAGTTCCTGAAAGGTCAGGAGAAAGTGTTGTTGACCAGGAAAATTCCTGAGGGAAGTGCTACCTGCATACTTTTCTGTAGGCCTGGGGCACTTTTCTACCCCTTGGTTCTTATCATCCCTTTATTTGGCAGAGCTGAGAAAAGACAGAAAGGTATCTATACTGACAATTGCTTACAGAACAATAGCTGGAATGAGATGATGCTCTAGGAAGGCACAGTTCATCATAGTAACTCATTTTACTCATAATTTCATGGTCAACACAAGAGCTGAAGTCAACAAGCCCTCCAAGTCTGAGCCACAGGCTGATCTCCAGTGTGCATTTCACTGCAGACATCACTGTGAATGGTGCCAGACTTGGTACCTGCAGGGTCAGCTTCTTTGCCACTTTTTTAATAGTGGGCACTGATGGAGCCAAGACCCAGGGCCAAAGCAATCTCTGATTTGAGCCCATAATGCCCACCCTGATATTCTTTCCCACTCTAGTAGCCCTTGCAGCACCACGACATTGTTATTATGCATTTTTCTTATCATGTTTTTTTTCTGGTAAAAGCTAAGAATATGAAAAGCCATATCCTAACCCACCAGAGTAATGTTTTTATACCGTGACACTTGTATTACATAACTATGGTATGGCATGAGGGTGTAAGCATTTGAAGATACAAAGACTGCTCTTGGAGGGGGCAGACATAGTGCTGCCTCATGTCATTACTACTAGTTCACAGAAGGCTCAGGCATAAAACCCTCCAGGGCTTTGGTATTAGGGTTTGCCCCATTAGAAACCAGCTTGTCATGCAAGGGAGTCACATTTAGTGTGTGCACAGTATTGATAAGAAAAGGATCAGAGCCCTGGAGTAACATAGGGGGCAAAAAGTCATCGCAGTCATAGTGCAAAGGCAGCATATCCTTGGGACAAAAAGGGAAAGGAGGAAGAGAGTTTGAGTGAAACCATGACAGGAGAGGCTTCATGAGGCATAACAGTTCACAGTCTCTGAAAGCTTTTTCTAAGTCTCCTACAAACAGGAGACAGATGGAAGCTGCCTCTATACATTGCATATTGGGATTAGAATTTGGGAAAGGCTCTAGAGATGCAACAAAGTTTAGCAGAAGTCCTCTCTCTTGCCTCTGATAGGTAACAGTGACAAAGTCGAACAGCAGAAATAGGACAATTGTGTATCTCAGATAAATTTCAATACAGTTTTAAAAACAGTACCTTGCTAGTTAAATAAAAATAATAGATGTTCTTTCTGAATCAAATTAGTTTTTTCCAGGATCCTAAATAAGACAACAGTAATGTCATAAAATGAGATATTAATATTTATTCATGTAAATGTTAAGTAAAGGAGACTTAAGAAACACATTTTATGTGCAGTGGAGTTTCAGTTTAAACCATAAATTTACTTAAATAAGTGTAACTGCAAGAAATTACATTCAATGAGTTTAGACAAATTATCAGACTGATATATCTTGGTGCAAAGTCATTAAAAATACCTTCAGAATGATCTCCGGATTAATAGTGACACACTGAAGGACAACTTAATTTATTATCTGACATTGAGTGAAGTATGTTTCTGTTGACCAGAAAAGTAAAATAAACAACTGTAAACACCAAAATCATAGACTCCAAAGGAAATACACCAAAACTGAAAAAATTTCTTGTGAATCACAGTCTTCCTAGTCCTAGGAAAGTAGCTTTTTTGCATTATTGGGTTTTGCTGTTGTAGTTGAAAAAATTACTACATTGTAAAAATGTGTTAAAACTGGTTAAACAGCAACATTTTTAGGCTTATTTGGGAAGGTAGGTAGTCTCTTGCTCTATATACATACACCTACATGAAGAGTGTACAAAAAAGACTATGCAAGCTCTGCATGTCTAAAACCACCCTATAAACAATGCATTGACAAATCAATATATTTGTCACTTAAAAACAATCAGAACTTGGGAAACAAGCTTAAAACTGTCATATGACTTGCATTTGGCTCCTTTGCACACTGGCCTTTTCATACTGTGACCACGCTTTGTAATTTTTCCCACGGGACCCTGCTACAATTATGGGTCAAAGAGACCATGCCCACTGAACAGACAGATACTATTAATTTTTTCCAACTAATACTTTCTTGACCACTATGCATTAGAATTCCTTACTCCCTCATGGTCTTTTTCAGCGATGTTCATCACTGTAGACCTCTTCCACAGCTCAGTGAAGGCCTTTGCCCCAAAACCCCCATGGGCTTGCAGCACTGTTCTCATTTTGAAGACAGAAAGAAGACACTCACCAGTATCTACTAATTGCAGGACCTCAGCTTAAGAAGAGCATAGTCTTAGATGCCAGAGATTTTAGCAAAGCACAGCAGTTTACTTTTACTTACAGAATACATCTCATGGATATCAGCTTTTCAAAGCACTTACCACTTCTTCAAATCAGACATGAGGTCTCAAGTCAAGCGCTGAAGACTGCAGAGCTTTACCTAACTGACTTCAGAGAGTTCATAAGTGATATTAGGACAGAAAAAGTGCTAAAATTCATTTTAAGTTGCAGAGACAAATGTCTAATCCTGAAGTCTTTATTTTCTTTTCTCTTTCATTATATACACTTTGATTCTGTAACAAAGCAGGCAGAAGTCTGACACACAACTACTCCCTTTTCTGTAAAACGCTGACTTATTCCCTGAGCACCATCTTACGGTTGCACAAGCAACCATACACCTGCTGTTTTCTCTCAGCACAGTTATATTAAAGAATCTTCTTCCTTTTAAAAACACAACACAAAGGAGAGCCCCAGGAATATCCATTATGTATCATTACCTTGACACACACACTTAATGCTATTGGATTGTTACCACCAGCTTCTTTCACTGAGTTATCAGAGCAGAAGAAAGCACTTTAAGTTGCTAACACCTTCGGGCTGACCACTAGCAGATGTACATATTCTGCCAGTGGGTGTCACAGCTGTTGGCTGATACGAGAAAGCGTAGTGATGACAGGCACAGGGATTGTTTCCCTACTTTGGAGAGTGAGAACTAAGAACCAGCCACTTCCAACTTGTCTCCTCTCCACCAATTTCTCTCTTCACACTGGTCTGCTCAGAGCACTTTCTCAAGAGGACAGGTCCTTTATAATAGGATGACTATGAGTCTTTCCGTCTCACTGTTATTTCCCATCTCCCAAGGTTTTGAAGATTTTCACAGTCAGACTGCTGGAAGTATTTTAATAGTAACAAAATCATACACCTTTCCTTAACCTCCTTCTCTGAAACAACCCAGCCGTTTTAGTTCATCCCACTACAATTCATCCTGAGACACAAAAATCAGCAATTCTTTTTTCCCCACAAAGCTACAAGAAGTCAAAAAAATCAAATCTTACAGTGAAAAATATGTAGATAGTTTTAGGCATCGTCACCTGAATTTCATGATGATTACATTAATCTGTAAGGTATGAAGTAGCAATACTATTTTTCTTTTCATTCTTCACTAGCAAACCTAGAGACTCAATAACGTCAAGCAACATATTGCATTATGACAGCAGAGTGCCAATATGTCCTATATAAGCATTTGTCATTTTTGGTGTGGGATGTTTCCTCAATATATTCAACAACACTTTAAAATATTTGCCTAAATTAGGTTTTTTACTTTGTTACATAAATACAGACTCTTTTCATCCATACACGGACATTCAGGTTAAATGGAGCTATTATCAACCCTAGCAGAAATATTTGAAAATGGAAAGTCCCATGAAAACCAACAGGATGCAGAATAAAGACTGTATTCTATTGCATGTATAGTAATAGAGGTGCCAGTTTGAACAGATATTTTTAGTTAACTAAGGAATAGACAGACTACTGGCATAAATACTGTAGTGCTCTCTGTTCTATTCAGAAGCAGACAAACTCAGAACTGAAATACTTACTCTGCAATGGCAGGTCACCCATTTCTCTCAAATATATCTATTAATTGGTGCTACAGGTAACAGAACAGAAGGGATACCCAGAAAAATTTTATAGTTTTATGTTAAGTTTTGGTTCCCCTCCTCCTCTACTCTCCCCTGGTGAGGCCACATCTGGAGTACTGTGTCCAGTTCTGGGCACCTCAGTTCAAGAAAGACAGGGAACTACCAGAGAGAGTCCACTAGAGCATCTCTCATATGAGAAAAGGCTGAGAGACCTGGGGCTGTTTAGCCTGAAGGTGAGAAGACTGAGAGGGCATCATATTAATGCTTATAAATGTCTGAAAGGCAGCTGTCAAGAGGATGGGGCCAGACTCTTTTCAGTGGTGCCCAGTGAGAGGACAAGGGACAACAGACACAAACTGGAACACAGGAAGT